>VWYK01033297.1:0-59443 GCA_013399775.1 Semnornis frantzii | reverse complement strand
CCTCCCCAGCCTTCTTGTAGATCTCCATCAGATATTGAAGGTCTTCTTATGTCTCTCTCTTCTTCAGGTTGAACAGACCCAGTGTTTTGAACTGTCTTCACAGGAGAGGTGCTCCAGCTCTCCAATCATCTTTGTGGTCCTCCTGTGGACCCACTCCAGCAGCTCCACATCTCTCTAGTGTTGGGATGTTCTGGAGTGGATTGAACCTGTACTGCAGACACACAATTGCAAGTTGCTTCTCTGTTTCTTGAGGGTCCAATACTTGATATGTCAGAACCAAGCTGCAACTAGAGTTGCATCAGCTGAGGATGAGAACCAACTGGGAGTCTTAAAATCTCAATGTATATTTACTGCTAATTCCTTACTAGGTGTTATGCCTTTTATTTATTGCTTTTTAAACTACTAGGTAGACAAGCTAATTTATTATCACCTCCCATACCATGTGGCTTTGGGTAGAGAAACTGAGCCAGAGCTTGCTCAAGTGACTGGTCAAAAACCAAAGAGTGTGACTGAAATGTTAGTGATCAGAGCTCTCTGCTAGAATTAAACCAGCTGGTTCACACTGTTTGTTGCTGAACTCCCACTAAGATATGTAGCAGAATGAAAAGTGTCCCTAATAAGTGGCATTGCACACATAACTCTCCTGTATATTAAAGGGTCAGAGAATGAAGTGCTTAGTCAGCAAAGTCTCCATTGGCATTTACTGGAATTTTGCCTGAGGAAAAGACTAAGAGAGGATCATGGGACAGCATTTGGCAACACACAGATTTTTGTTAGAGAAATGAATGTGACTCAGTGGGAACTGAGCTGGATCCTTCTGCAGCATGCAAATGTCATTAATCATAGTAACAAAAAGCCGTAGCGCTGACTCATTTGAAATATCCTACCCACTGGCCCTGTGGTGTACCATGTAATGGGTCTAGTGCTGTCAGAACATGACTGTGATGAATGTAGTATTTAATATTTTATTTGTAGAGCTTTTAAAGAGATTTATAATGGATTCGCTTCCTGCCCTAGGAGTTAACAATTTATACAGGGGTGATTATGCAGATGAAGCATCATTAGATCTATAATGATTTATCCAATTCTGTTGGGCAGATGGAAAAGTGTAGTTCTAAAAGAGGTGAACTTAAACCACTCTGAATTAACAAGAAATGTATCGGCAGCTTTTGGGATTTTTAAGGTTCATAGACCATCTCCAAATGTCTGGCAGCAGTGGAAATTGTTTGTAATGCTAAAGATGCTGAAATCAATGTGCTGAATTTCATCCTTCACCCTCTTGAGGTTAGAGTATTAGGGTTTTTTACATATGATTCATTTAGCAGCCCTCAATATTCTGTCTCCTTTGGTTTTGTTCTTTAAATCTTCTGATTATAAGTCCAGCTTCTAGCTCTGAAATACATGGTTGCTTTCTCATCTGCTTCTTGTTCACGTGAAAATTGCTATTTATAAAAAATGTGGGCTACCAGGGGAGTGATCTCACCTGAAGAATGGTTCAAACTCCTGTCACTTGTAAACTTCACTCTACTGACTGCCATCTTGATGTAATCCATTTTACTCTTGTAATGCTAGGTGTTGGTGCTGCTTGGCTTTAGATGGCATGGTATTTTAAATGCAGGAAATGTGGCTATGGACAACCAGTTAAAAAAAAAAATCCCATCTCTTAAATAAAACCACAAAATTTCTCAGAAGGCTCAAAACTTCAGGGACACTCCTGAGTACTCTGAGTGCCTTCACTTTGCTTTGGTCTAACTTTAAAAAAAAACCCTTTCTTTTGATGTTTTGGGTGTAGAATTTTTTATTCAATAATTATATATGTGCTGGTCTATTTTATTTTTTTGGCATCATTCAATTGCCAACACAAATGACCAATTAGTTCCTTGACTAACAGCTAACAGACTAGCTAAACCTCTCTCTTCTTTCTTGCCAGAGAGAGATGGATTTTCAGAAACACTTTTTAGGTTGTGCTTTAGGTGCTGTATCATGAAAAAAAGATTTACAGTTATTTTCTGAAACGTGCAGGCTCATTCAGGTGATTGCATTGTTTGGGAACATAGGTTTCAGCGAAGATGCAGCTTGATTTGTGCACAGCAGCTTGATTTGTGCACAGGGCACAGATCTTCACAGAAAGAGCTGGTGGCTCATTCAGCCATCACCTAGATACGAATTGTCCCAGCAAAGCTGGATTTGGGTTCCCTCTATAGGCTATACACAGAAGCTAAGTCTCCTCAGGGTGATCCATCAGGCTGTCTTAGCAAGAGATGAATGACCCTTCCAACCTACCTGTTCTTCTCTGAATGCATAGCAAGCTTAGGCTCACTGCCAGCCCTAGATGAAATGTCTAACTTGTTGATGGCAGAAGATTAACAGTAAGATGTAGCCAGACATTGACCCTTTGAAGCTGAGGCCTGTGTAAAAAGTGTCCAAAGCACTTTTCACAGTCACAGAATTAATCAGGTTGGAAAAGGCCTCTGAGATCAAGTCCAACCTTTTCTCTCAAGTCTTCTCGAGGAAGAGTGAAAAGACAGAAGTGGGAAAAAAGGAACAATGTGTGTGTGGGTGAAATCCTGCTTGCCTTTGTTGTGGCAGGCCTAAGCAGGCCAAAATAGGTTTATACATGTCCTGGCTTGCCCAGACATGTTTTTCTGCTCTCCTCCCTTTTGCTATGGGGAAAAGCAACTGCAGGAAAGAGAACAAAGAACCTGGAGCCACTGAGTCTAAGTACTGTGGTTTGCCCAGACATGTTCTCCTGCTTCCCCTCCTTCTGTGCTGGGGAAAGCAACCAAGGGAAAAGAAAACAAAAGTCCTGGCTTCAGCTGATATGGTCAGGCTTGGCAAAGTGCCATCCTGATTGGCTAATTTACATCCAAAGGCCCATTAGTCTCAGGTTGTATTGATTAAAAAGGGGTGAGCAGGTAGCACAGCCTTCTCTCTGCCATTGTATTCATGCCTGCTGCTGGTGCCATCATTGCTGCTACTGCCTTGCCACATCCTGAACTGCCTGGAAACTCCACTGCCTCGAATTTACCAGGAACAGGCTCTAAATGCCTGCAGGCTATCGGCCTGCCTGGCCAGTGTAACATTGTGCCAAGCCTGCACATGGCATCGGATCCTGCCTGCCCCTCTGCAAGGCTTCTGCTGAATGGGCAATCAAGAGGAACCAGTTCAGAGACTTTGCCAGACTCCCAGCTGCCTGAGAAAAAAGCCTGGGAAAACTCCAAAGCCTCTACCGGCTTTGAGACCACTGACAGCAACCCCTCCACATGCTTTGGGTGCTGTCCGATAGTATTTTGTGAGTAAATATTTCAAGCCTCTTGCAATCACTAATTGCCTTCTGCCATGAGCAGAAAGGAACTTCCTGCATCCATCTGGTGGCTAAGTGGGATAATGAACCACTAGCAGTGTAGTGACTGCAGGAACCTTCTCTTCTAGCATAATATTTGTGTTTGCTACCTACCTCTTACAGTGTTCCACTTTTGCCTGTTCCCTGTGTGTATAAATTTCCAAACCATACGTTTCAAACCTTGTAAATAAGTTTTCTGGCAAGATATAATCTTAATCTTTTCGTAGTTATTAACAATCTTCACCTGGATATCAAAATTAATATTGATTATTAGTTTTGCATCATTCATAACAGTGTTTCACTGCAGAGATCTAATGGCCTGATGTAAGATGAAAACCTTGTCTGAGGCTGGCAGTTAGAACAGTATTGATGGATATGAAGTACACATGAATTCTACGTAGTGGTCTGGGCAAAACAAGGAAAAAGTTTCTAATGATGAATTAAAATATTCCCCGTTTTGGAAATCCTGTTTCTCACTATTAAATCTGATTATTTGCTGGGTGCTGCTACATACAATGTATAGTTCAGAGGAGATTTTAGAAGCCTGCAGATCTGAATGAAAAAGGCAATTCAGTCTTTCTTCTCTTAAGAGCTTTCCCAAGCTGAGAATTTCATTTTGACATAATCCCTTCTGTTTTCTGAGGAACAGTGATTACAACTGGAACTGAGTGTGTTTGCCTAGAAGGGGTCACAAATGAAATAGTCATTGGATCATCCTACTTCTCAGCAGAGTGGGTCCTCTAGCTTCCAGTAACTGCTGAATGTCCTAAGGCCAGGCAGAGACAGAAGCCCATCAGCAGTCACCACAGATTAGTCTTTCTCCTGTCACAACAGCCTGAGGGAATGCTGGAAAGAACCACCCTAGTGTGTGCTGGTGCTAGAGTAATGAACCAAGACACTAATAAATAATCAAGATCACGAAGTATCGAGATATTGGCAGGGTTGAGTTTATTATTTACTTGTCTGTCTAGGACTATCTTCCATTTTGTGGATGATTATAAAAAGAGCACAGGGGGAATGGAGCAAAGCTGGAAGTGGGTAGATTCAGACTGGACATGAGGAGAAAATTCTTCACCATGAGAGTGGCGAGACCCTGGAATGGGTTGCCCAGGGAGGTCCTTAAGGCCCCATCCCTGGAGGTGTTTAAGGCCAGGCTGGATGAGGCTCTGGCCAGCCTGATCTAGGATAGGTCATCCCTGCCCACGGCAGGGGGATTGGAGCTAGACAATCCTTGTGGTCCCTTCCAACCCTGACTGATTCTATGATTCTAGTGAGAGGGCTCAGACTCTTCCCTTTTTTCTTTTTCACCAAAGTTAGATACAAATCAAGCATGCAGGCTATGCACATTTTTTATTTATTTATTTTATTTAGTCAAAGAGGAAAGGCTCTGAAAGTCTCTGATGAGGTACAAGTTATCCACAGCTCACCATCAGGAAAGTATTTCTATTGAGGGCTATGGTTTAAAACCACAGCTGCATTCTTAAAGAATAGTTATGAGCCTGGCTGGAGTGTAAAGGGTAATGAAAGCTTAGAGTAGCACATGGAAGGCATAAGGGAAGTGTTTGGGTATAAATTGTGAAAAATTAATCTGAATCCCACTCCTGTTAAACTGAAGGACACTTGAGTTTCTTGTGGAAATAGAGTTTTATTCATTAACAAATGAATCTGCTTTCTAATTTGTTACTCATGTATGCAAAAAAAGAAAGAAAAAAAAGACGCCAGTCAAAGATGAAAGAAGAGACTCAGGTTTCATATTGTGTTTACTGATACCTTATCTCAGGGGGTGCAGCAAACAGCTCCATCTTTCAGAAGAAATATGTTCCCATGACTGCACAGCTGATTGATATTCATCAAACAGGGAGGGAATGTAACTCATAGACAGAAAAGTGCACCCAGGCTGCTTAGATCATCTCAGACAACTATTGGGCTGAGCTAAGTCTATAAATTAGTGTTCAATGTGGAGTATCGGTTTTATGGATGCCACTGGACACCTAGAACTGTCACAGGGTTGCAATCTCGTTTGTCTGGAGTTGGGGCTGTGATCATGTGCTGTGTGATCAAGAAGTTTCTGTGGCTTTTGTGCTCTTACTGTACAATTACACTGTGACGCATCACGAGGCATGTCAGGAATTAATGAAAATACCACTCCATCTTCTCTAGCTAAAGCCATACTGTTTGTCTTTTGGGGAAGGGGAAGGAGGACTTTCAGCTTGGATTTTTCTTTCTTGTTTTCCTTTTTTTCAGAGGCCAGATTTCACTGCATTTAAAAGATAATCTTTTGAAGGAGTTCATGAAAAGAGATGAGACTGGGCAGAGAATTCTGCAAGGAACAGTGCTGATTCCCATTCAGACTTACAATGAGAAGTGTCTCCAATACCACTAATGATGTGTAGCAAAAAAAACCCCCAATGTCTGAACCTTACCAGAGCCTTTCAACACAGACAATCCCCTTCTAATTTACAAGTACTTTTGTCAGAAAATCATGTATTTTAGGAAAGGTTACTGTCTGAACTTCAGAATTTGTGGTTGATCCTTAGTTATAAGCAACATCCAACATCTTTTTTCTGTACCCTGAGGTGCCAACATCACTGAGGAAAGGGAAGGGGGGCCTGTGAGACAGACATACAACTCTTTCTTTTTGCACCAAGCATTCCTGAATGTGCTTCCTGTAAATTGTCACAACCAATAACTCTCAAGCCTCAGCTCTTAGGAACAGTCATGTATAGTAATTCATGTCCTAGAAAGTGTTTGGGGCCTCTCAGGGCCATCTTTTGGCATATTGTTAATAGCAGAAGCAATGAAGCCACAGCAACAGCTTAGCAGTAGGGCTCAGGGGCTGCCATGTGTGTGACACAGGTTCTCTGGTTTTGGCTGGTGGATTTTAGGCCAATTTTCAGACATGAAGGATCAGAAATATGGCAGCCAGCATACAAAACTTAACTGCCAGAGTACAGGCTATAACTTCATGTAATCTAACACTCTCCAGGGGCTAGGTTTGAATAAGAACTGATGACTCATTCCTTCATCTCAAACTCTGAATGAACCTAGGCATGAAATTAAAACATGAGTAGCTTTCCCCTCCTAGTTTAATTATTTCCATGTTTCTCTGTAAACTCTGGTTCATGTCCAGGCTGTAAGTAGAGATTCTCTCAAACATAGCAAAAACTCTGCTCCTAGTCCAGCTGGAAGGAGAGAATTTGCTAAGGAAATATTTTCTCTGTTGAATTCTGCTCCATTTATGGAGGCACCAGCAGAAATTTTCCTTTTGCCTATGTAACTCCATTGTCATAAGTGTTTAATCCTAGAAGTGGCAAAAAGTTGAATTTTCAAAGGACTGGGCCATTTAGTACCTCTTAAATAAAGCAAATGTGTTTATTTAAATGGAGTATGCACAGTGTGATAGTGGAAATATAGATGGAGGGACCTCAAGCAGTGCATCCACTGGACAGCATGGCTAATTTTGCATGTTTCAGAACAAAGAGCTCACATCACAGCCATGCTGAATAACTTCATCTTGTAATAAGCCTAAGCTAATTCTGCAGCCTGCCTGGAAAAAGTGAGTATTTGAAGTCTAAACTTTTCCAACATGCCTGGATTTCAATGGGTTTAAAATCTCCATCTCCATGGTACAGTGAGTTTGCCACTGGGTTGAGTTCAATGTGAGATATCTGCTACTTTGGACAACTGCAAGTCCAAAGTTGCAGGTTTTTCACCTTGTTGGTGTTGGTGCTTTGCAAAGGGAACAAACCACAAGGAGCCAGAAAGGCAGGATGAAAACTCCAGGCACTGAGGAAGTATTTGGAAGTGTTTCTTGTAATCTGTGGCAGTACACACTATTTTACACAGAAATACATCTGTCTAATAAAAGAGTGAGATCTTTTGTAGCAGGTTACCAGAAATGTAATGTCATTTTGAATTTGATCTATGAAAGCAATAAAATATTGCATTAGGATTATTTTATCATTTTGAATCATGAATATAATGCATCAATGCCAACACAGGCTGGATTTATCATAATATTTCTTGCAGTGTTGTGTTGGAAAGAGTATGATTGAGCCTGTGACATACCAGAGAAAGATTCAGACAGCAGGAGGGTGCAGTGGGTTTTGTATCAAATATTTAATGAAGAATTTTTAGAACTTTAACTACAGCTTCCCTGAGATGCTGTTCTGTTTACCTGGTAGTTAATGAAGGTCTTAATTGATATGCTTGCCACTGTACTGGTCAGATGATACTTTTCAAATTGTGTGCTCCACTTTGGGGTTCTTATTTTCTAAAATATTGATGAGGTCCAGTAAAAAATATTTCTTTACTGTTGTGGTTTGGGTTGTTTTTTTTTTTTTTTTGGGGTGGGTTGGTTTTGTTGGTTTGGTGGTTTGGTTTTTTTTGTTTGTTTGGGTTGGGTTGGTTTTTTGTTTGTTCATTTGTTTTTTGGGGTTTTTTCCCCTGCTATTTTGCAGGCCTAATTATTTGATTTCTATTTCAAGAGGGTTTCCAAACCTGCTCGAGAATGACAGCTTATGGTTTAAGTGATTTCATAGTTGATATACATAAAGGGAGCTACTAAAGCCATGTGGATTATTATACTTGATATTACTAGAAACTGATCAGGATTTGCCTATCATTTTTAATAATGTAGTGCTACAAAAGCTCCAATCCCACCTCAAGAGTTATTCAAGCACTATTTCTTCTGATTTCCTTGACTGTGATTTCTTGATGAATTTTGGTTAAGGAACTTGGGGGTTAACTTCAGTGATTGCAAGCATGGAAGTATTACAGAAGTACTTTCTGTTTTCCTGACCTCCTCACTCTTATACCTTGATAGGGCATGCCTGTGTTAATACTGCAGCTGTGATATAGTTTTTATAATTATTTGGAATTAAATGAAACTTGCTGTGAATGGAAGCCATCCATGCAATTATTGAGTACAGTGTATCTCCTTCAGAGAATGATGAGGCTAAAAGCACAGTTTCATGCCTGCCCGTTTGCTGGTCTCCTTGACTCCTCTCCTTTGCCAGTAATGCTCAGTCTGGGTATCTTGCTGTCCTAGCTTCCCACCTCCACTATGTCCTGGACTGAGATATTGTTGTGTTTAAGGATATTGCCAATGAGTATTAGTGCTTAATCAAAACCTCATGCCTTTCTCCACACACTTCTTATTGCCTCTTCCATTTATGGGCATGCCACAGGGTTGCAGGATGCAGCCACACCTTTGACCAGGCTCTCCTTTCTTTCCTGGGTTAGCCTGGCCATAGTGATTTTCTGTAGAGCTTGTGATTTTTTGCCTGCACTCCTCTACTCTAATATTATACAAGAACTTTCTCCCCTCCAATTTTTAATTTTTATTCAAATACCTTCCTGGCACTGCTTTAGATTACAAATCTCATTTGAAAATCTCTTTTATTACCTGTTTAATTTCCTTTCTCCCCCCCCACTTCACTCTCTTTTGCTATTATTATGCTGACTTTGTAACTATTATTTAAGCCTGAAAAGCATTTTAGGTAGAATTTTATGAAAGACACTCCTTGACATGCTTATAAAAAAAATGCAACTTGCAAACAAGATTTGTAACCTTTGTTATGCCCTATCATATACACTGCATCTAGATTGAAATCAAGACTATGGACATCAAAATGAACTGGAGCCACAAAGAGCTGCAGGGAAAAAATGGAAACTCAACGTTGAGAGGGAACTCTGAAGTTTGTAATGAGAGCAAAACTTTATCCTTCTGAACATATTTGTTATTCCTTGTCTGGCTTTGCCCAGTTTAATAAAGTCTTGGAGAACTTTCAGCCTTGCACCACTCTTGATTTTTAATGAAAATTGATGAAAGAGATTAGACATCTCTCTGCTTGTAATCTCTTTCATAAAGTGAAAAGTTTTCTGCACATCAGAAACTGCTCCTGCATAAAAATGGCCATGAAAGGCAATTTAAAAAGAAATCCCTCCTGGATGTGGGGCTGCTAAATCTAATACTCTGGATGTTCTTGGATTCATGTTTACACTGGTAAACAGAGAATGTCAAGGAATCTGTCTTCATTTTCTGACTACCATTGACTTGCTGTGGGCAAATCACTGTCATGTTCCCCTGCTATGAGAACAGCATTACCTCTCTGTGCCATGTCCTTTGCATCTCTGTAGCACTGAGATGTTATTCAGCTCTCAACACAGTGTGTTGCAGGCAGGGGTGCTCAGGTCTGTGAGGCACTTGGAGCTCCACAGATTTCAAAGAGCTCATGGTATGAAACTGCTGGTGTCTGTTTTGCACTGGTTTGAAGTGGATAGGGAAGTCAGACTGTGGTGAAGTCAGTGGTAAATGTGTACCAACATATTTTCTCCACTTGTAGACTGGAACAGTAGTGTTTATTTAGTACTCATTGTCCCATCAGTGGCACTTAGTGATTCCCCTGGGAAGAGTCTTGGCTCCATACACTGCCTGTTCTTTCCTGCTGTGCTCTGAGCTCTGCTGAGTGCCCAAAAGAATCATCAAATGCATTGGATTGGAAATGACCTTTAAAGGTCAGCTAGTCCAAATACCTCATTCGCCTCTTAGCCTTGAGACTGTGAACCTCCAGGGCCACCTCAATTTGCCACAGGCTGCTACACTGCAGCCTCATTATTCCTATGCTCTTGTGCATGTCACAGCTACCTGCAGCAAGGCTTTGCCTTAGCTGGCATAGAGCAAATCTGTAGGTGTGTGCTGAAAAGCACCAGAGATGCTACTCCTGCAGCAGCCCCAGGTTAGAAATGGGCCATAGGCAGCATTCCCAGCCTCCTTGTTTCCAGTTGCATTGCTTCCAGCAGCTCCAACATCCCAAAAGGAAGCTGCAGTGTGAAGCATCTGTTTCTTGTCAGTTTCCCAGTATGTACAGAAATTTCTGTCTTTTGTGAAATCTTACAATTGTGAAACCTTACAATCTGTGGTTGTAGGATTAAAAACATACATTGAGTCAACTGATCTTGGTGTAGGCTGAGCTTCAGCAGTGTCTCTGTGCTCTGTACAGGCATTCAAACTTGGCTACTTGTAGAGGAATTTCTCAACACAGGAAGGCTACTGCACAGAAGCAAAGTTTCACTGGGAAATGTGACTTCTCAGTTGAACCACCTCCAATAACATGTCTCTGCTCATTGCTGCTGACCATGCCCAAAGCCCCCAGAAGACTGGATTCCAGTGCCTTTCCCTACTTGGAGTCAGTGGGAGTTCTGTCTTCATCTTTCACGAGGAAGAACACTTAGCTCTTGTAGTAATGACAAAATGCACATCAGAGGCCCTTTATGTATCTCCTCCTGTAGTTAAGAAGGTGTTAGTATCCTCACTCCCATGATACTATCATGGAATAAGATATTAGTCAGAGTGAAGATGGCAGACTGAAACCTTACATCACTTCACACTGATACCAATGCTCATGACTGGCCATCAAGTTGAACTGAAAGCACTTGACACACTCCTAAATGAAATATTAAAGCTTAAGGCTGAGAGACAGAAACACATAAGTGATGTATGAAAATGCTGATTGCCAATTTCCAGGTTCCAGGTGTGATTCATGGGGGTGCTGCCTGGGACGCATTTGTATCCAACCATAACAAACATAAACAGAATGACACAGTTTATTAAGCCAGAGGCAAATGTAAATGATGAAAGGCTGCTCTGTAAAACTGCATTAGATGTGTCCTATTACATGATGTGAACCACATTTTGTAGCTGCTTAAACATAATGCTCCTTTCATTCCCCTAATTCCTTTGGTGATTTAAATGTCTATATTTGATGAGATAGGAAAATAATAAAATATGAATTGTGCTTGTGCATGTTAATGTTCTATTATCAGTGTAAAAATAAGAGATAAAATAATGTCATTGAGAGGGAAGTGAATCTCTAAATATTTATTATCAGGAAAGGACAATCATTTTTGCACCCAGAGTTGAACAAGGGGTAGTAACCACCCTTTCCTGCTTGTAGGTTGCAGTCACACAGAGAGACCTGTCAGGATTGAGGCACCAGTGTGGACAGAGGATAAAGTTGCAGGTGGACACCAGATGGCCAACAATATACCAAAAACCATGGTAGGTTTTTGTATTCTCAGGTAGTTGGGTTTTCTTCTTCAGTAAGAAAGAAAGGAGGCTGTTAGCAGGTATCAACTTGGCTGACAAGAGCAGTAATGTAGTTTCTTTAAAAGTGGGCAGGAGATAGCTTTGGACCTCTACAGATACATGGATTTCCAAGAACATAAAACATTAACCACTCATCATGGGCATAGCTGTTTACCTGGGGTGAACTGAGCAGCCTGGTGGAGTTCGCCATTCAGGATCACTTTAGGGATTTCTTTCTAATCACTCCTGCTGTGAAAGTTCCTGGACCTGTTTTGCTGTGCACCAACTCACAGTTTCTTGGTGGACATATGCAATACCAAATGCGGAGACTTTGTGCTTTCTCTGTGGGTTGCCATGCCAGTCCTGCCTGACAGTTTTATGCCATAAACACAGAAATGAGAGAAATGCTCAGAGTGCTTTGGCTTTTAGCAGAGTAATTTCATTCTTTTGTTCATTCTTCCTGATCCAAGGGGATTTAAATGCATTTAACAACTGTTGGAGCTTCCACTGGTGGTGTGGAAGAATGTGCATTAGCTTTGTTCCACAAACCTTGCTTGCTTAAAGAATTGGTTTGGGTTTTTTTTTCCCCTCCATTTAATAGAGATCTCACAATTTGAGATCAGGTATATTTAATATTTCATGCATGATTCCAAATGCAGAAATTGTCCCTGAGGTGTGCAAAGGCCACTGCCAGGCACCTGCTGCATGTGTCCATGGGACTCATTTGGGTGGGATTTGTGGTTTTCTGGGCACCTCTGTGCAAGGACCTGAGGGGTAGCATAGGTTTCTCTACTGCTTTGCTCTCTTCTTGTAGGCACCTGGCTGTGCTGTTGTAGAAAGGAGTCTTCTGCCATTACCTTCTTATTGCTCTTTTTTTTTTTTATGCATGTATGAATTGCAGTTATTATAAGGCATGGGGGAAGAGAAACCTCTAAAAGCATGAAGGAAGCAGTCAGTAGGTGGGTTTCTTGAGACTTGCTGTTATTTTTGTGAAAATGGAGTTGGGAAGGAAATTGATTTACTGTCCTGAAGAAATATTTTCGCTGTAGCATGAAAAATGTTTCAGCAGTGCTAGAGGGCGAGGCTGAGAACCTTTCAAAACTTTGATGAAGATCTGCCTGCTTGGCAAAAAGCAGCTTCCTAGAGCATGGCCACTCATGTAGCTTGATCCAGAGAGGAAAGGAGTCTAGATCTATGTTCCCCTGTCCTGCAGAGCAAACATTTCCCATCCCCTGAACATCCTGCCTCAACCTAAAATGTTTCCAGATGAAACCTTTTTAACCTTTTTAAAAATTGATACTTTTTTTTTGTTTGTTTTTAAATTATTTTTGAGAAATTAGCATCTCCCAAGGGTTGGCTTTTATTTTCAGGATAGGCTGAAGGCATTCAAATTTTATTATCAAGGCATGGAGAAGAGAGAGTCGTTTTGAAGAGAGATGTATTGCTCCTGCAGCGAAAAGTATTCCTCTTTATTCTACAGTATTTATTGTACTCACATATCCCTGCTCTTGTTAGTGTGCATTCAGCAGAAACCATCAGACAGTTTCAGTGATAAATTACTGATTTCAAAGCATACACAGTGCACAGGAAAAGCAGCATAAAATATAACTCATATCACCAATTAAAAATATTTATAGTACTGCATTTCCCATACAAAGCTTAAATGGAATTTTTTTTTCATCTTCTTAGAATCCTGTTTTGCATAAATTTGATTACAATTTGCAATTCAACAGCATGGGGAGTAGCAATGTTCTCTAGAAAGTGACATAAGGGGTTTAAAGGTGGCACAGGTCACCACTACTCATTTGCCCAAACCTCCTGTTCTTAGTTTTCAAGCATTTGGGATCTTTTTTGCAAGTAAACACTGTCAGATGCAGCAGGAAGGACCTGTCCACCCAGCAATGCACTTGCTGATGACCAGCATCCCACTTGCTTGCTTCATGCATGAGAAAGAGCATTATTGAGAGCTCAGGATTGGCAGAGAGGAGAACAGGGTGCATCCATTTCTGCCTTTTGTGTGAAGCCCTATTGGGCCTTATAGCAAAATAGCTTTTAAATTGTCTCAGAAATTGAATAATTAAGTGCATCAGACACAAAGGTACTGCAGCCTTAGAGACCACTACATTCATGGTACTTGCAGCTTGTGTCTTAAACCACCACTATTTTCTCAAGGATGGGTAGAGCAGGGTCTTGTTCTCTCCTGTGTCCCACTCTCTGACTGCTAATGAGAAAGTATTTTCATCTGGTCAGAATTTCTGACTTGAGCAGAAAGGTTTGGGACAAAACCAGTCAATAAAGATTTTAAATTCACAGACTGCATTTTAAGAACTGTTTATCATTTAGTTTATCACTCCAAAATCAAAGAAGTGTTTCCAAGAAGCGCTAACCTGAGGAGATTCTCATAAGCTTGGGTGATAGAGATCATAACAGAAACTTCCTAGGAGCTTTAGCAACAGCTAAACGAAACTAAAGACAGTGCCTAAAGGCTGCAGCTAGACCAGACTTGGAAAATAAACTTCCTGTTACTTTAATCCTCTTACATCTTATGGTTACAAATCCTTTTTGGATCCTTTTAAGGCTAAGTGGTCTCCGTCTCAGAAGTAAATGCACTTTAACAGTGTAGCAGACCAGCTTACACTTGTGCTTTCCTAAGCCAGTCCCTCTTACTATGCCAGTCACACAGAGAGATACTTCATTCATGGTTGTGCAGCACCTCTCCTGGGACTGGCCTCACTTGGCTTTGTGGGACTGGGGAGCATCTTGCAGGAGAGGCAGCGACAGCAACTGCAAGAGAATTTTGCTGCCTCTGTGACTTCTTTGCTATCTTTGTCCATGAGATGTAATGAGGGGTCCAGGACATGTTACACTTGGAGAAATATTCAGAAGCTGATTTTGCTGGGCTTCCTTTTTTTTTTTTTTTAAGTGAATATTTTTGTGCAACTCCTATTATAGTCATTAGGTTTGTGTGGCTGTTCAACCCCTACATGCTCTACATTTGTGTTTTCCTCCTACTTCCTTAAAAATAGATATTTGGTGTTCAGCATCACATTTGTTGCTGTGGAGATGATTGTGATGTTGCCCATGGAGATATGACTTCACTGACAACCCCTGAAGTGGGACAGAAATGCAAAGGCATGGTGTGACTTTAATTCTCCCCTGTTGCCTGATTCCTAATAACTCTGATCTGTCCATGTACTTCTGTATGCTGCTGCATCCTGAACCTCTTCTCTTTCTTAACCTGGGCTTCACTTTGGCATAAATATATGCATACAGCAGGTGCAAATTGCCTGTAACTAGGGGCAGAACACAGTACTGGTGTAATGATTTGATTCTTGCNAAGGAAAATGACAAGTCAGAGGGAGGGAAGGAAAAAAGAGATGGGCAGAGTGACAAGCCATTATTGCTCCTGCTGCGTTTGCCGTTTGTTTTGTTTTTTGGGGGGGAGGGGGGGGTGGCAGTTCCCAAGGAAAATGACAAGTCAGAGGGAGGGAAGGAAAAAAGAGATGGGCAGAGTGACAAGCCATTATTGCTCCTGCTGCTGAGTGTCTGTCAAAAATGTAAANGCTTAAATGGAATTTTTTTTTCATCTTCTTAGAATCCTGTTTTGCATAAATTTGATTACAATTTGCAATTCAACAGCATGGGGAGTAGCAATGTTCTCTAGAAAGTGACATAAGGGGTTTAAAGGTGGCACAGGTCACCACTACTCATTTGCCCAAACCTCCTGTTCTTAGTTTTCAAGCATTTGGGATCTTTTTTGCAAGTAAACACTGTCAGATGCAGCAGGAAGGACCTGTCCACCCAGCAATGCACTTGCTGATGACCAGCATCCCACTTGCTTGCTTCATGCATGAGAAAGAGCATTATTGAGAGCTCAGGATTGGCAGAGAGGAGAACAGGGTGCATCCATTTCTGCCTTTTGTGTGAAGCCCTATTGGGCCTTATAGCAAAATAGCTTTTAAATTGTCTCAGAAATTGAATAATTAAGTGCATCAGACACAAAGGTACTGCAGCCTTAGAGACCACTACATTCATGGTACTTGCAGCTTGTGTCTTAAACCACCACTATTTTCTCAAGGATGGGTAGAGCAGGGTCTTGTTCTCTCCTGTGTCCCACTCTCTGACTGCTAATGAGAAAGTATTTTCATCTGGTCAGAATTTCTGACTTGAGCAGAAAGGTTTGGGACAAAACCAGTCAATAAAGATTTTAAATTCACAGACTGCATTTTAAGAACTGTTTATCATTTAGTTTATCACTCCAAAATCAAAGAAGTGTTTCCAAGAAGCGCTAACCTGAGGAGATTCTCATAAGCTTGGGTGATAGAGATCATAACAGAAACTTCCTAGGAGCTTTAGCAACAGCTAAACGAAACTAAAGACAGTGCCTAAAGGCTGCAGCTAGACCAGACTTGGAAAATAAACTTCCTGTTACTTTAATCCTCTTACATCTTATGGTTACAAATCCTTTTTGGATCCTTTTAAGGCTAAGTGGTCTCCGTCTCAGAAGTAAATGCACTTTAACAGTGTAGCAGACCAGCTTACACTTGTGCTTTCCTAAGCCAGTCCCTCTTACTATGCCAGTCACACAGAGAGATACTTCATTCATGGTTGTGCAGCACCTCTCCTGGGACTGGCCTCACTTGGCTTTGTGGGACTGGGGAGCATCTTGCAGGAGAGGCAGCGACAGCAACTGCAAGAGAATTTTGCTGCCTCTGTGACTTCTTTGCTATCTTTGTCCATGAGATGTAATGAGGGGTCCAGGACATGTTACACTTGGAGAAATATTCAGAAGCTGATTTTGCTGGGCTTCCTTTTTTTTTTTTTTTAAGTGAATATTTTTGTGCAACTCCTATTATAGTCATTAGGTTTGTGTGGCTGTTCAACCCCTACATGCTCTACATTTGTGTTTTCCTCCTACTTCCTTAAAAATAGATATTTGGTGTTCAGCATCACATTTGTTGCTGTGGAGATGATTGTGATGTTGCCCATGGAGATATGACTTCACTGACAACCCCTGAAGTGGGACAGAAATGCAAAGGCATGGTGTGACTTTAATTCTCCCCTGTTGCCTGATTCCTAATAACTCTGATCTGTCCATGTACTTCTGTATGCTGCTGCATCCTGAACCTCTTCTCTTTCTTAACCTGGGCTTCACTTTGGCATAAATATATGCATACAGCAGGTGCAAATTGCCTGTAACTAGGGGCAGAACACAGTACTGGTGTAATGATTTGATTCTTGCAACACTCCCAGTCTCAACTGCACTGCTGTCTCTGCCTACCAGCACCTTTTGGGCTGTAAGTCTGTGGGAAGAATCCAACAAAAGTACATGCACAAAGAAATTGTCTAACGTTCAGGGTAAATGGGATTAAAGTTTGTTTGCCGTTTGTTTTGTTTTTTGGGGGGGCGGGGGGGGTGGCAGTTCCCAAGGAAAATGACAAGTCAGAGGGAGGGAAGGAAAAAAGAGATGGGCAGAGTGACAAGCCATTATTGCTCCTGCTGCTGAGTGTCAGTCAAAAATGTAAATATCATTTCCCACCTTGCTGCTACCCCATGTTGTCTCTAAAGAAAATTGGTAGGCTTGTGAGTACAGGTTTGACTTGAGAGATGAAAGAAAGACAGAAGAGAGCAGGGTTTGGATCTGCAGGGTGCAGGTAGGGTATAGGTAGGGCCATGTGGGTGGTTCTTCTGCAGGTGGCCAGAGGCAAGCTCCCTCCCACAGTGGAAAATTTTGTGTTTTGGTGATGTTGCAACCTACTGCCATGGTCAATGTCAAATTAAAGTTCTCTGAAAAGGAACATTCCAGCTCCACTGAGTAGTTCAGACCCTGTGTAACTGTCTATATAGTTTTGGGTTGTACAAAGTTTGGTAGAGAATCCCTAACATCTGTGAACAAATGAGCTGTATACAGTGCCACAGAGAGAAATCAGTGCCTTGGAAATACAGAAGTATTTCTTCCTGGCACTCTGAGGGTTTGCATCAGAAGTGGTTTGTGCTGTTGATGGTAATTGGGTCTCAGCTGATTGCAGCAAAACTATGAATCAGCTGCAGCCCATTTTTAATAATGAAGAACTGAAACATAATCAGAAATATATCCACAGTGCTACAGCTTTCAGTGATTATGTGCAGCAACTGGTGCCTGCAGCCTTTCTTTGGACTCAGATGCTCTCTCTTGCCATTTTTATTATTATTATTTTTTTACCATTACAAAATAATCCAATATTTAGAGCAGTTGATTTGGCATGATCTGGAACAGAATGCAAGAATTAATATTGCTCTTTTCCGTGCTCCAGAGCAGTCTTATTTCTGATGCCCTGTTGGAAGAGACCTTCCTTTCCCTGCTCCTACCCCAGGCCAAAGCAATCAGCAGTCATCACCAGTAGCGTGGAATTTGGCAGGCCATGATGTGCTCTGGGAATCACTTGTGAAAATGGTGCAGTGACCTTGAGTGCTGATAATGGAAAACTGTGTTTTACCCTCCTTGAATAAAGGAAGTTATTGTGTAGTATTAACAGATGGATAAGTTACTATGGTGATGGAGGCTTTATAAGTAGGTGGAAATAAATATACGTGTAGGGTCTTTTAGCTATGAGCTGACAAGAAGATTATGACCTGCTTCCATGGGACTTTCTGGAGCAATAGTGTGTGTTCACACTGATACTTTCTGGAAGTGATATATGAGAGACCTTGCTTCATATCAGAAAAAAATACTGATGAGGCACCTAGTACCATGGTTCAGTTAATTAGAAGGGTTAGGCAATGGGTTGGACTCAATAATCTTAGAGATCTTTTCCAACCTGATTAATTCTGTGATTCTGTGACTTTGTGTGGTAGAGCAGCATCTTCTGAATCCCAGATTTTCCTCTGGGCCTTGTACCCCTTCACTTCCAGTTCTGAGTGTTCACCATTCCTCTCTAATTTCTTTGTTTTCTGCCTATAGGCACTGGGTTTTGCTCAGGTCAGCTTAGCTTAATAGGGTTCTTCCCTCCACTGCTTTGTTCCTGCATTATTGCAGACAAGGCTCCAAAACTAATACATTTCTGTCCTCTGTCCTTGGTTCCTGCTATTTGTTTTGTTTTGACTCTGTCATATTATGTTCCTCTGCTTAGGACACAAAGCTGTGTAAGGACCAAGTGTAAGGTCCTGCGCCTGGGTAGGCACAGTCCTAAGCACAAATCCAGGCTGGGTGGTGAATGGCTGAGAGCAGCCCTGAGGAAAAGGACCTGCGGGTCTGGGGTGATGAAAAGCTCAACATGAGCCTGCGGTGTGAGTGCAGCCCAGACTGTAACTGTGTGCTGGGCTGCATGAAGAGAAGTGTGGCCAGCAGGGCAAGGGAGGGAATTCTGCCACTTTGCTCTTGCCAAACCCCATCTGGAGTCCTGTGTGCAGTTCTAGAGCCTCCAGCACAGGAAGGACATGGAAGTGTTGGAGCAGGTCCAGAGGAGGGCCACGAAGAAGTTCAGAGGGCTGCAGCAGCTCTGCTATGAGGACAGGCTGAGAGAGTTGGGGCTCTGCAGCCTGGAGAAGAGAAGGCTTCAAGGAGCCCTTCCACTATCTGAAGGGGGCCTACAGGAAGGCGGAGGAGGGACTATTTGCAAGGTCTTGTAATGACAGGACAAGGGGCAATGGGTTTAAACTGACAGAGGGGAGATTTAGACTAGATATTAGGAGGAAGTTCTTTCCAGTAAGGGTGGTGAGACACTGGCACAGGTTGCCCAGGGAGGTTGTGGCTGCTCCCTCCCTGGAGGTGTTCAAGGCCAGGTGGAGGAGGCCTTGAGTCACCTGTGCTAGTGGGAGGTGTCCCTGCCTATGGCAGGAGAGTGGAACTGGATGATCTTTGAGGTCCCTTCCAACCTTACCATTCTATGATTCTGTGTCAGCTGTAAGAAGCATATGATATGCCATCATCAAGAGATGGAAGTGCAGTGAATGTCTCCAATCTAGAGACTCCCAAGGACAAGTGAGGCCATTCAAAAGCCCTGCATAAAACCATGTCCTGGGCTGTAGCTGGGTTTGTAACCACAGCTTTGCAGACTCTTAGAGGTTCTGGACATGGCTTACTTGAACAGGCCAAATAAATGACATGGAAGAGGGAGAACTCGTTTGATTCCCCACTGCCCCACAACTCTCTTATTTGTGTTTCAAGGTAGACAAATGCTCAGGAGTGTGTGGGGGGGAATATTTGGTTGTTTCCCCTGCTTTCTCCACACCCCCTTCCCCTAGGTCCCTGGCTCATTTTTCTCTAACTCTCTTAGTTTGCTTTCCTTCTGCATCCCCACCTTCTTGGCCAGTTGGCCTCTTTATCACCCTTATTTTTATCTGTAAAAAGACAAAATGAGTTATAGGAAGGATTTAGGAAACCCTAATGGTAATGTGATGATTAGTTAAATTAATTTTAAAGTCTTTTTGGCTTTCAGAATTTTGCTCATGACTCATATCTGTTTGCAAGATACGACTGTGAAATTTTTTAGAACAATGGCACGTGTGCAGCTTCGGAAGGCCTCTTGTGTTGATTGAAAGGAGACCTCTCAAATGAGAAGGTAAAAGCCAAGCCTCATATGAGACATCAGGACTTGATTTTCCCACCAGCTGGTATTTATTTGTCTGCATCTGCCATTCCTCAGAAAAAAAGCTGCTGGCAGCAAGAGCTGTTCCACGTCTTCGCGATGCATGCAGGGGAATCTGCTCCCTGTGTTGGTTCTGCAGTGCTGAGAAGGTGGAAAACTTGCTTTTGTCAATAAAATGAAAAGATACGACTCAATGAGCAAAACAGAAGCTGTGTAAAGCAGTTCTGCTCTACCACTGTCAGAGCAAGGTTTGAAGTGGGCTGTGGATTCACAGCACCCTCACACCCCAGTCCTCTGCCACTCACCCCACTTGCCTGCCGGAGTTTTCTCTTCTCTCAGAATGCTCCTGGTGTGCTGTGCAACCAACATTTTATTTGTGTGCTTCAGCCTCACTGAAGCTTAAGCTGAGTAGCTGATGACATTAACTGTCTTTCTACTCACACCCAGCTATTCTGGAATTGCCAGCAGAGTTTTCACATCTCTCTTCCTGCCAGTGTCTGACTCCTGATAGATGTGCTATTTGCACCCAGTTTCACACGAGGCTCCCAATTGCAGATGGGTTCTCACCAGCCCCGTGCTGAACCTTGGCAAACTGTTCCATGAAACCAAAGTAAGAGCTGATCCAAGACAGGAGACATCACCAGGCATTCAGTTTTCTTTTTTAATAGTACAGAGCCTGATTTGACAGAAGGTGTTCAGTTGTGTATGCACTGGGTGTGATTATGTACATGGACTGGCCACCTTGCAGCTGCTTTGGCCACCTTGCACCTGCTTTGGCCTGAGTCAATTAACTGATTTGCTCCTGCACCAGTGTCAGTGGGCAAATGAATCAGATGCATATTTCCATTTCCTAAATTTAGCACATGCATCTATGCATCCAGTCTGTGTGCACAATTTGGGCATGTTTTCGTTTGCATTTTATCCCATTTAACTGCGGGGAGGTTTAGATAATTTTAAGTTGAGCAGGACCTCTAGTGGACTGCCATGACAAAACCCTGGCATTACCATACCCTTCAACCATCCTTGGAGGACTCACTTGCAAGGAAAGGCTTCTGCAGTGATGTAAATAAAGTTTAACAAGTCTGCAAAGATATCCTTGTAACATGGAGATTTGTACACCGGGTACAAATTGTGGAAGTTTATCCTGGTGTAATCATACCAGCTCGAATGCTGACTTAATCAGCATAGTTTCCCCTTTAAGTAGCCTTTAAATATCTCTAACAGTTTGTTTCATGCACATTCACTGCTGTGAAAGCTATTTAAGCAACTGCAGAGTAAATGGCAATGTTTGGGTCCATCAGGAAGCCTTTTGGGTTTAGTTTCAAAGTGCAGCAAAGCAAGTAATGCTACCCCATTGGCTTTTGGCATTTGTTGTGTTCCTCTGCTTCATTCCCTGGCAGAAGGAATCAACGAGTGGCAGGGTGTTTGGCACATGTCTACGAGGTTGGGAACCATCATTCTATCCCACTACTGAGGCACTAGACCTTAAAAAAGATGCTAATGAAGCTTGAAATCACATTTGCATTGCAAATGCTACAATTTGTTCTGCCTTTATATGGAATTAATTTGAACTGTTTGTTGTTGTGTTCCAATTGTGCAGCTGAATAATGCTGCAGCTTTAGGTGGCTCAGCTCCGTAAGGATCTTGTTCATAAACAAAGCAGAGTGAACAAAAATTTTCTGTGTTGGACAGATCATCTATTCAGCTTTCTGACATTCATTTGTCAGCCATCTCCAAATTATCAATCAATGAGTCCTATTCTCCCTCAAAGTCTGAAGTACTGAAGCTGATTTGCTCAGTTGCAGGCAGAGTTTTAATTAAAACTACTTGAGGTGATTGTCAAAAGGGTTAAAAGGTTATTCATGATGATTTAGGAGCCTGTTCCCATTCTTACTGATAACAAATGTAGCTACATGAGGCATATTCTATGAACTTTCAAAAAAAGGAATGCAAGACACATCCATCAAAAGAGCAGATCTTAAGTCCAGCCAGAAGAAAGCATCTCAGAGGATGTTCACAAGTCAGCATTTGGCCCACTGAATAGATTACCTTGTGTTTTGCTGTGATTAGAGCTAAGCTGGAGGGTTAGGGGGGGAGGGGGTGTTTAGGATTTTTATTTGGTTTGTTGTGTGGTTTTGGGGTTTTTTTTTTGTGGGTTTTTTTGCTTTTAGTTGTATTACTTAAATGTTTGCCTGAAGTTAGAGCTCTGTGCTGCCTCCAGCTTGACATGAAAAATACCTTCAGCTTTACTATGATATAGTTGAGAAAACAGTGAGCTACACCTAAATGAAGTTTTCAGAAGGGTGGTTTGATACTTCTTCACACAAAACTTGTTTTGTGTGCCTTTGAAGAAGGGGGCTATTTATGTTTCTCTGTGGCTGATTACAGGGTTTCTTTCTCAATGAAAAACATCAAACAACAAAATTTAACACAAACTGAGGAATTACTGTACACTAAACTGAAGTTACTTGGATTTATTTTCAAAGGTCATGAGCTTAACTTCTTCAATATTCTGTTTGGACAAGGGATCATCTAATTTACTTTAATTGTATGCTTGCAGTAACTTTATTCCACCTTTTAAAGGCTGTTTTATACTCTCCTCATAATTTCGAGTATCTTCACCCATTTGCACATGTAACAAGAGCATATTCTTAGACAGTGACCTCCCTAACCTTGGTGCATGTCTGGCTCATTTGACTTTTCTTGTACTTTCTGAAGAGTTTTTTTGTTATAAGAATAGAGTGGTTCAGTACATTCTGCGTACAGAGACATATCTTATTCTTTCACTTTCTGCAAATAGAAGCTTCAGAACAGCCACATCTACAAATTATTTAACTTTCAGATGCTCATTAAATCTTTGGCTCCTTCTGCAGTCTGTGCAAGTGCCACGTACAAAATTCTGGAAGTGGGAGGAGGAACAGGATAAAAATTGCTTTTCCTTCACACTGCTACACCCTGCCATGCATTACTGTCTGATGATGGACTCTCAGTCATGCAAAGTGTCCTGTGCAGGGCCCAGGGAGTCTTGTGCCATGTAAGAACCCCCCTTAATTAAGTTAATAACAAAGCTTGACAAGCAGGAATGTTGGACTATGCTAACAAGGAATTCTCATTCAACTTCCTAAGGTTTGTTTGCATCAGAGCAGTCTGAAAGGAAGCTGATGCCTTAATATGCTTGTGTGCCTCATGCGGCTGAAGTGAGGAGAATTAGTGCAGTGTCTGATTTAAACCACAATTTTCACCACCTAATTTTTTTTTTTTATTCCCACTGCATAGCTTTAGCAAGGAGAGAGTGAAAAATTGCTGTCATAAAAGACTCATCTGCTTTCCATTATACTGACATTTAAGGATTGCACACATTAAAATGCTCCTATGTGCTACAGAGAGCGACAGAAGAAACAGGAGGTTGAAATTTATAACAAATGGGAGATTTTGTAATTCAGCCACCCTGGGGTGGGTGTGGAGTCAGGACTAGGAAGTGATGTAGATCTTTCTCTGCACATAACCTTTCTAATCCCTCCTTACAAGTGTGTGTCAAGGAATTTAATGGTCAGTCCACAGGAAAGTGTTTTCTCCAAACACCTTTTACCCTCTGTCTCCTCCAGATAAAAATAAATAAAAAGAAGTATTGATATTTTCAGCCTAAAGTGCATTGTGCTCCTTGCAGACATAGCCCTAAAGTCAGTGATTTAATGTGATCTGCTTTATCAGTGGCTTTTGGCCTATACTGGAATGCAGTTATTAAGAGGCTTTGTCTTTGAATTAGGAGTGACAGTCCTGCCTTTCCTTGTGGGCAACTTTCAGACTCTGGCATCAGTGACAGTCCTGCCTTTCCTTGGGGACAACTTTCAGACTCTGGCATCTTTTGGTTTCTCACAAGTTGAGGAGCAGCATTTTTTGTGAGTGAGATTTCCCGGTTGTTTTGTGAGTGAGTGGCGGACAAACAGCTGTGAGTGCTTCTGCTTGGCAGAGCCGAGGGCTGTGTTGCTTGGTACAGGAGCATTAGCATGGGGTAAAATATGGTCTTACAAACCTGCCTTCCCAGGTGTCTTCAGATGACCCCACAAAACTCCAAGGATAGTTTGAAAGCCTTTAATTTATAATAAGATCTCATATCTGCCTTGGCAACTCGACCATGTCGCCCAGGTCTGGGACAGAGAGGTTTGGTTGCAGTTTTTGTCCATAGAATTCATAGAATACTAGGTTGGAAGGGACTTCAAGGATCATCTAGTCCAACCTTTCAGGGTAAGAACATTGTTTAAATGAGGTGAGCCAGCACCCTGTCTGGCCTTGAAACTAAGTGACTTTTCTGAGTGATTTGCCTTCAGATCACTTTCTCAAAGTTTCAGAGAATTAAAAAAACATCTAAAAATTATTCTAAGAACATTTACTATGGTCCAAATGTGAAGTGTAAAAGCACCAGCACTAAGATTCCATCTCTTTTTCTCCAGCTACCACTTCTGTATCAAAGCTATTCAGTGTACAAGTCAAACCCAGGTTTTTTCCACCTCTATGCCTTCCTGCTCAGCCTGTCTCTTACAATTCATGCTGTGCTTGCTCTGTTCCATGTTACATTCCCACCAGCAGTGAAGCTGGTCTGGGGCTGTGCCTGGCTTGGGGGTGCTGCTGCCTGACAGTGAAGATAAATCCTTGCTTTCCCTTCCTAGTGCCTCACTTGTCCTTCCAAATAGAGTAAGAGCCTAGCTTTGTTAGCAAACTATATGTTTTACCTTGCAAGGGAAACTAAAAAGAAACACAGGTTTTATAGGATTCAGCTTGCACTGGTTTTTCCAACACCTATTAATCTTTAGCATCAGTCTAGTTTTGTCTCAAACCCTGATCTTTGGTTGTTTGAGAGTTACCCAATCTCAAGTCATCTAAAGTATGTGTTTATTGCTTTGTAGCAAAGAATAAAATAACTAAACCTCCACATCTGAGGGGGGAAAAAAAATTCAGCTTCTTATAGAGTTCTAAATTCCAGCTCCCATCTACTTTTCTGAGCTGAACATCCCTACCCATGCTAAGGCACATGGCAGTAAAGAAATGTATTGTCTTAGGCTCTTTGAACACACTCACTGAGCCACAAAATTCTATATCTAAAGGCTAAGGGGAGCTGATTCACCATGTAAGTAACTTCATGTATGACAGCAAGTAGTAACCAGGTGACGTTCTGCAGGCAGTATCAAATACGAGGCCCAGCCTACACTTCTCTGGTTGAATTCTTGCATCTGCAAATGATGATGCTCCAATTTGTTCCCCCCATATAAAAGATGGGTTTGAATGCATACCACTGGATTTATGGCTCTGACAGCCTTAGCAGGGGGTAGCAGGAGGAAGTGGAGGAGGGGAAAGAAAAATGCTTACAGGGGATAAAAATGAAAGGAGTGAACACTTCCACTGAACTACAGATTGTTGGTCCTTTGTCTCTTCTTGATGCCAGCTGCCCTATGCCATTGCCTGCTGCCTGTTTTCAGAGTCTGCACAACAGGGGCTCCTCACAAGGACACAGGGAATCAGAAACAAAATTAAACCACAGGATGAGTTATGGGATTCTAGAAGCAAGTGAACAGCAAGCTAAGGCCTCTTCATTGTAAAAACCAACAACCAACAAACAATGTAGAGTGCCATTTCATCAGAGTGGTTGTTGTATGCCTCATTACACACCTACCTGGCTTTGTGGCCTCAGTGGATCCCTGTGCTTAGTATTTTAAGCACATGCCTAACTTGGATGTATCTGGGTACGGTGAGACAAGAAGTGGAAAATATTCTTTGGGGTATCTCTACAGTCATAAATCTTTAAAAAGACCAGGGGGGGAAGCACATTTTTAAGTGTGTTACAAGAAAAAGTACTGTTTTTCTAGTTTGGGGTAAAAAGCTGGCATGTAGATTAGCATTTAAACTGCACAGGACATCGAGGGTCCTAGTTCTAAGTTTGGGAGAAATATCAATGAATTAATGCAGTGCAAGCCTGATGTGGGATAGGAGGTGCAGCTTGAAGTTATTTTGTGCTTGATGAGGTATTCAGTAAAGAAGTGCTACTTTAAGCAGTTGACAGAGGCTGTGCTAGCAGGTGTTTACAGGTTTAATTAGTTTCTCAAATAAGAATGTTCTCAACAACATTTTTTTCCCCTGAACCCTAGCTTAGCCTTTCTAGAAGACATTCCCTCTGTGCCCTGTCAGAGGGAAAACAAGGAGCTGGCATTCATTAATGAAACGCTACAGCACTTTTGTGAGTTGGGTCATTTGCAGTCCTCTACAGGTCATATTTGTTGCCCAGAGTTCGCCAGAACATCACTTTCTGAACCCTGAATGGATTTGCTTCCCAACAAAGTAGGATGGTTTGGAAATTGTTTATCTTTCTCAGATTAATCTCTCCCTAGCAGCAATGCTCGGTCTGTCATTGTGGCGGATATTGCTTGTTCTAAATGAGTTAGTTGTAGAGGCAGCATAGACTCTTTTCTGGCCTTTTTGGTTCATCTTGTATCCCTGTCATCACAGGGCTCAATACTAACAGTGTAATGTAGCCTGCACATAAAATTCAGATATATATGGAAATGATATAGCTCTAACATGTGGACATCAGCTCTTGGGGTTTCAGATGCAGAATAGCTTGGAATAAATAGCGTCAATGTTCTCCTCAGAAAGGTATTTTCAGTACTTTATGTTTTTATCCACACCATGAAGGTTAAAATCCAATTTTCATAGAAAAACTATCCTATGTTAAAGGCTTGAGGGTACCTGAAGCTTTCACAGTAAGTAATAGTGTGCATATTACTACTGCTATATAAATACTAATTGCCAAGATTTATTGCAGAAGCGTAAACATTAAAGGCCAAATTTGTCCTGTCCTATACCATGCAAGTCTCATTACATATGTAATCAGAATCTGCCTCAATAAAAAGACTTGTGTCCAGCGATTCTAAACCACAGCTCTTAGGACAATTAACTTGGCTTAGCATTCTGATTTGCTCTTAAGCAGGAACCATACTCCTTTGAAAAGGATTTATTGGATCCATTTCAATCAATAATGCTGTTAAAAGAATGTGAGAGAATAGGATATGAGATAAATCAGTGGAAAAAATACAGTAAATTTTATAGCAAAAAAAAAAAAAAAGATATGGAGGCAAAATTGACAGTGAAAATATTAGCCCAGGACTCAGTTCTGGTGCAGAGATGGATAGTGTAAGTATTTAATCAAGGAAGCTGAAAATCTCCTGCAAGACATAGATCACAGTCAGCTCTGAGAGGTGGCAAAGAGGGGAAGGAAATCTCTTGACAGCTTCTGAATGCCTTTAAGCACACTGTATGCTAACAGTCTCACTACTTGAAATATTTATAAAATGTGATACTGAAGGTCTGAGAACAGAAGCTCCTGCAGCAGATAGTCCTCTTTTGGATCCTGTCTCTCCAGTGGAAGAGGTGACAGTCCCTCTTGCTTGTCACTGCCTCCTGCTGCCAATCCTGTCCTCATGGCTCCCTGTGAAGCAAAGGGCTCTTAGGGAGCATCAGCCAGCTGAGCTTGTATGTTCTGTGTGCAGATCTGGGAT
Organism: Semnornis frantzii; assembly: GCA_013399775.1. Lineage (NCBI taxonomy): Eukaryota > Metazoa > Chordata > Aves > Piciformes > Ramphastidae > Semnornis > Semnornis frantzii. The sequence continues at coordinate 31,897 of VWYK01033297.1, read as the reverse complement.
CACCTGGCTACCCCCTTTCAAAGCACATGGATTGCTTCAGCTGGGAATCAGCAAGAGGGAAAGGATAGGAGAGAGGAAGAGGAGGAAAAGCACTCCTAGGAGAGAGCGGCAGGCAGCTTAGGTGTGCCTGCAACCTGAAAATGGCCAGTCTGAGGCTTTGCCTTTAGTTCTGCTGTTAACAACTAAATGGACAAATTACTTCACCTAGCAGTGGAATTTTCCTACTCCTTGAAAACATTAGTAATAATAATCACGAGTGCATGGAGTTGTTTAGACTGTGGGTGAAAAGCCTCATCTATGAGCAGCAAGATGGTGTTGTTTTTTATTACTAATAATTACATGCCAGAGTGATCACTTGCCATCAGTTATTATTAACAACCATTTGGACCTAAAGTCCTTTTCTATGCTCGGCAAGGTTCTGCTGTAACAAAGCAAATCTTGGCAACTGGCTGCACACTCTTGCCAAACTCCAGCTCATAGGCAAGAGGCACCAAACAAGATAAAACATCCAAGATTTGGTTCAGTAACGAAGTTTTGCAGTTCCCTAGCCCCATGCATCCCAAGGCTTTGCTTAAGTGTTTGGGTTTGAAAACCCTCTGGATTCAATAAAAGTTCTCTTGATTTCCTTAGCTTATGATTCTGAGCATATTGGAGAGTCAGAGAACCACGAGTGGACTGTGTGAGGAGAAATGGCCTCTTCATTAGGAGAAGAGGGATGTGTAATGTCTGAGTACTTAACTCCAATTAACTGATTACCTTGAGGTAAAATCCCAGCAAACACAAGGCTGTTTGATGTTTCCAAGTCAAAGGCTGCCAGTTGTCTTCTGTTTATAATACAAACCGTCTTGGGGGCTTCTTGGTGGAGTTTTTGGGGTGGTTAAGGAGGAACTCCTGTGCTCAGCCTGGCCAAGGCACCACATGATCCGGATCATGTCCAGGGAAGCTGCTGCACTACAAGTGACACAGATCTGCAGATGCTAGAGACCCAGCCTGTGGTAACTCGTGTGCCTGAGGTAGGTACATACCACAAGGAAGAAACGCAGTCCCATGGCTGCAAAAGTAATAATAATGTTTTCTCCATGCACCAGTTTTGCTGTTGGAGGGGAGCATGGGGGCAAGGAGCTCCCTTCCTCTGATGCTCACACAGACTGACATCAGCCAGGCAGTCCTCACCTAACACTGCACCTTGGCCTGAGAGCCTCTGTGCATTTGTAGCTCTCTCTAAGGCTGCTGGGTTTTTTTGAGGGTGTGTGTGTTTGTTTGTTTGTTTTGGGCTTTGTTTTGTTTGGGGTTTTTGTCTTTGTTTTGGGGGTTTTGTTTGTTTAGGGTTTTTTGTTTTGTTGTTTGGGGTTGGGTTTTTTTTGTTTGGGTTTTTTTGTTTGCTTTTTATGATGACATTAATTTAAAAATGTAAAAAGAATGGTGATAGCTACAAATATGCCAACCTGTGCATTTAGCTCTCTCCCAGCATTTTTAGGTTAAGGCTGCTGCTTTTCCCCACCCAGTCAAGCAACTCACCATTGTAGCATTTCATCCATAGCTCAAATGCATGGCCAATTCTTCCAGTAGAATGGCTTTGCAAATTTCCATTTGGTCCTTCCTAGGCACGACTGGCTTTTAAGTGTGGTATATAGGTTTAATCCTTACATAACCACATATCTCTTTTTTTTTTTTTATCACTGAAGATTGAGATTTTGGTATTAAATATGATTATAAACCTTTGTTTTTATGAGGTTTCAAAAGCCCCAAAATATTTTGTTGCTTTAATGTTCATTGCACTGAGAGCTACAACTCCTTAACAGCCTGTGACAGAGTGCCTGCTTGCAAATGGTAATTAGAGACACGTTTTTATGAGCCACATGAATTCAAATGTCTGTGCTTACACCAGCCCCTGAGTCATGGAACAGCAAATGGTTGTGATAGCCTCTGATTAATCCCAGCCGGGCTGCGAGCCAGCGGCAACCTGAAGCTGGAAGCTCCATCTGCAGTTTCCAGCCAGCTCAGCCATGCAGGGCCCCAGGGATTTTGCTTTGGGAGTCTGTTGTTCCTGGGCAGAAGGCAAAGCAATCCATTGATTGCATACTGGTCTGGGCTCCTTTGTGGTTTTGTGTTCTCAAATAAAATACTGTCTAAGAGTGGATATTATTTTAACAGTTTCCAAGCAGAAAAGGAAATCTGCTGGGTTTTCTTTCTTTTGCCTAATCTGCCTCACAAATGATAAGTTCCTTTTGAAGATCAGCTCATTTCTGACATCTAAGAATGTTGCTCTACCTGTTCTTTCAGAATTGGCTCTTTCACAAAACTTTATTTCTAGGATTCTTTTTTTTTCCACCTTGAATCCCAGTAAGATGGTTTAGGCAGCTGCACTTTAATCTTTAGCATTAATTATAATTAATTTGATAAAGTAGCAGAAGCGTGGATGGCAATATTGATGAAAGTAGTAAGAACAGATTAATGGCTAAATCAAAAGAAACAGAACCCAGAGTCACTGCAGACATGGATAGTAAGGAGAGTTCCTTTGTTTCTTTGTGAGGCTGGGCAGTTTCTCCCACCCCACCTATCTCTGACAGTGGCAAAGAGTTCATTTACTTTATGCCTGGTTCCAGTTAGAGCTGCAGCAGAAACTGGTAAAGGCAGTGGAATATTGTTAGAAACAGGAATTTCTGACCTCTGACCTGACAGTGAATGTAACAAACCAGTAATCTTAACAGGAGTTTGTTTTGTTTTTTTTCTTTGAGATGACCAAATATGAGGGAGAAGAAACTTCGCTTTGGGGTATTTGTGTAAATTGAAGCTCTGAGGCTGATTTTCTTGGGTGGGAAAGACAGGCAGATAGGCATGCAGTTTTCCAGTGTCTACCCAACTTACTAGAGGAGTTTAAACATATGGAAATGGACAAAGGGAAGGAGGTGATTTAGGGAGATCCTGCCACACCAGCTGCTGGTCTATTTGTCTGCCCAGATAAATAAGACAAGTAAATTGAGGGTAAATGAAACAGGCTCTTGAGTTAGCAATGCATGCAAACAGCTACTAGGTATTTGATGTTGTGGTTTTTCCTAATGTCTCGTAGCTTGTTTTGAGTGCAGCCTTCCCTCACTCGATTTCAAGAGGCAAACCAGAAACAAGTCACAGCTTTATGCAGACAACATCTCAATGTTGTCTGTTTAAAGCCTTTATCCAGGGAATAAAGTGATGAAGGTCTGAAAAAAAACAAACCAAAACAAAAAACCCCCAACCCACACTGTAGTGTCCACTTTTGTGTCTATGCCAGCATCCTGCTTAGGAAAGCAGAGAAGGTTGATCTGCAGACTCCTTCTGCTAATGACTTGTGATCCTGCAGCAAACTCAATTTGTATCCATAATGAAACTTACAATGTTAGTAGCAGTATTAATATCAGTGTAATTAATAATACTATTTATATCACCAAGAGACAGACACTGATTATACAGAAGGATTGGTATCTAACAGAAGATTAGCCTTCTCTTGCTGGGCAATGGCTTGAACTTGCTTTTTACCCGTGACTCATTAAGGGAGATGCTCAGAAGCATTGCCACCATGGGGGGAAAGAGCTGTTTCAGGAGAGCAACCAGAATCTGGGCATCATCAATCACAACATTGCTAGGTGGGCAAATGCTTTAAGACTAAGCTTTCCATTCTTAGCATCAAGTTTTCCATAACTGAAGTTACGCTTCTAGATGAAGCACTATCATGCTTCTGAATGGAGATGTGTTTCTCAGGAGTAAATCAGGAGAAGCATATTTGTATTGAAAGCACTTCTTTCCATTTGAGTCTGTCTGAAGCTGGATCACTCAGTTATCACATATGTAAGTCACATCCCTTCACTCAGTTGTAGGAAAAAGCAGGTACTGTGGTAAAGAACAAATGCCATTTATAAAACCAGGTACAGGAGAGGTTCAGTCATTCCCTGCTGATGAAGTGGACTCCACATGAGTGAAAAGTGTGTGATTTTTTTTTTCTTTTCTTTTTTTCTTTCATTATTACTTTTTTATATTTGCTCAAAGAAGCCTCAAACATTTTAATCTTCATTTTGTGTTCTTTTATGTTAGGTCCTTTCTACATAAGTGGCTGGAGAGTAGGGTGGTGGAGTGATGGAGCAAGAAATACTGTGCAAATAAAGGATGACCCATGGTAAGGAAGAGAACTATTTTCAAAGCATTTAAAGGTTTTTGTTTTTTCTTAGTGCTACTTTAATTCAGACTTCTGAGAAACTCTGAAGCATAAAGATGTCTTTGTTAAAATTCATTACTTCTTTCCCTTTATTTAAAGGAGGAGGAATAAGAGTCTGAATCAGAGACTTCCGATCAGTTATATGGGAAGGTCAGAATTGATAGCAGCTATAAAGAACAAAACTGCTTTAAAACCTGATCCCTTTCTGGTGATAAATAAAGAACACAATCTCAGTTATTTTTCTCTTCTAAGGACCTGTTTCAGTGAAGGGGTTTTGTTACATGAAATTTCTTCTCTGAAAACAAAGTTCATTGGTAATGAAAAATAGTCCTTCCTTTGGGTAAGCTTTATTCCATGAATTCTGACAACCCAGCAATCAAGTCTTGTTTCTTCATCCACAAGCTTAGGGTTTATACCACACAAAGGGTTGTACATGTGCAGTGCACAGCCAGAACAATGTCCGTTTGCTACAGAAAAACGTTGTTGTGGTAAGAAGACAACAGGGTTCCTGAGGAGAGGTTGGAAAGCTGTCAGAATGGCTGCTGATTTGGCTTTTGCTAGGAGTTGGCTTTCTAAAGGCTGCTTAAACTACTTCAGATAATGTATTCTCTTGAAATTTCTGTCAGTGAAAATGAGAGGTCTCAGATATTTCACTGCTGACAGCCATCCGTGCCTTACCTTGGTCTTTCCAGCAACCAGCAGCGTACATTAAATGGTGACAGGCTCTGGACTAGACAGTCATGGTGGAGGCAGTATCACCTGAAACCTGTCACAGCTTCAGTTAGACTAGCGTGGAGATGTCTATTAGTGCTAGGTCTGTGCTCAGTGCTCTGTAGAGAATAGTCTTGTACAAACAGAGTGATAGATGAAAATCCCATTGTATCCCTTCTGGTACTACTTGTTCTCTGATTTTTTTTTTTTTTTTTAATGTGAGCTTATCAAGTGTTACATTAATGTAACCTCCCTGACTCCACAGCTTCAAGAGGGAGGTGGGAAGTGGGAGGAGAGAGAAAAGCTGTCCTTAAAATCAAGAAATTGAATTGAAAGTAGCATAAAGGGATGTAATATCCAGATACTCCTACTAGAGCTCTTGAAAAGCCAGCAGACAATCCCGTTACAGGGACACGCAGGCATACAGCTGGCTGAAAACACTACAGGACAAATTCAGCCCCAATACAACCAGAATCAGCAACCTAATGCCTGAAGGCCGTTTGAGAGGATAACAGTCCCCCTCTCTGAGTTAACCATGTCCTGGCTCCACAGAGGATGGGGGGCACACAAATGTGGGAGATAGATTGTTCCACCCTTGACTCCACTCGTGGGCATGGCGTAGAGCTTCAAGTTCTTCCAAAGGACAGGCTGCAGCTCTGAGCTGAGTGGCAGAGCAGGACATGCCAGCTCCTACTGCTGCATCAGTCTCAAGGGAGCCTGTTTCAGTAGTGCTTTATTTGACCTGAATTTTTAGGGCAAGTAGCTGCTCTTTTGTAACTGGAAGGAAATGTATCTGCTGTGTGACTAGGACCCAGCACAGGATCAGACTCTTACTGCTCTTCATCCTGAGATACTATTTATTAAATTAGAAAAACAATATAGCTCACACTTTCCCATTTTCTTTCATTTTTAATGTTTTATATTCACACCTTGGAGCATCTTTCAACTCTAGTCTCAGGCCTTAGTTTTACATTCTCCTGGGCAGCCAGAAGTTGCCATTTAATCCTCCTTCACTTCCCTCTAGATGTGGATATTGACCCTACATCTGGGCAGGCTCACAGGGACAGCCTGTGCTGACTGCCAGATGAAGTTAGGCAGGAGGCATCCGAGGGTTCCTACAAGAAGTGGTGTTAGTTATTTTTTTAAAAAGGCAGATTTGCAGATGACAGCAAGATAATGCTGATCAGTTCCAAGCCTTGCAAGGCCCTTTCTGACCTGAACCATGCATTTTGAGTTTGAGCCTGTGCCAATTTTATCTGGACATTCGTCTTCTTTTGCCACTTACCTTCACCCCAAATGGTCACTGCAGCACCTCCGTGGGATCCTGGGCAGGCACAGAATTTGCCAGCAAAGGGCATGTTGATTCCTCCAGTAATGCTGGGGCTTAGTGTCTGCAAGCCCCTTCACAGTTGAGGACTGGCCCAAGCTCTCTAAAGTGATGCTGGAGGGTGCATATCTGTCCCTGACTCATTAACACTCAACAAGAGAAAAACACCTGCTTGTTCCTGCAGGTAAGTGCAAGTCTCACTCACCAAATCCTTCACCTGCCCATGTAAGAGAAGACCACACACCATAAACTGCAGAGGTTTAATAGCAGGCCTGACATTTGGACCTGCAAATAATGAGCTCCCAATCTACCACAAACCCATACTTTGTCACTGAAGATTTGGCTTCATATTATTTGGCCTTTCAGCTGAAGCCTGTGGATTCCCCAGCGACCATAACTCACTGAATAACAACACGAGTTTTACGAGGGAGGAAAAGCACTGCAGGCTTCTATAGAAATTGTTAATGGAAAAGCCCCAGAACAATGAGTCTTCAACATGCATATATAACTAATTAGCGAGGTTATAAGCTGGCTGGCTTCCTTTTAATTGACTGTATGTATGTATTTATTGACTTTGAAAGCTACACCAAGCTTTCCTCCTCAATGAAGGGAGCTGTGGCTTTCCCTCTCCCAATGGTTTCCATGTGCTGAGGGCTTTGTAACAGCCTTTCCCTCGAGTTGCAGAAGGCGAAGGCTCCCCTCGTGTGGCTGTGAGAGAAAATTACATTTTCTGCACTGGATTCTCCACTTTCTTGGTTATAAAGAAATGTCCCCAAATTCCACTCGTCTTCCAGTTATGCCACAGCGTGGAGCTTTGGCTCTCTCGGTGTGCTGTTTCAGTAGTCTGGTCAATAGCCACCGTGTTTGCTTTGGGATAAAGGCAAGTGTTTGGGGGAACTGATTGAAGTGATTTAACTTGCAAATAAAAGTCATGGTCACAGAATCACAGAATGTTAGGGGTTGGAAGGTACCTCTAGAGATCATCGAGTGCACCCTGTCTGCCAAAGCAGGATCACCTAGGGCAGGCCACACAGGAATGCATCCAGGTGGGTTTTGAAAGCCTCCAGAGAAGGAGACTGCACAACCTCTCTGGGCAGCCTGTTCTAGGGCTCCGGCACCCTCAGAATAAGTTTCTCCTCATGTTGAGGTGGAAATTCCTCTCTTCTAGCTTGTATCCATTGTTCCTTGTCCTGTCACTGCACACAGCCGTCTTGCCACCCACCCATCAGAAATTTATAAACATTAAGATCCCCCCTCAACCTTCTCTTCTCAAGTCTAAAGAGCCTCAGGTCTCTCACCCTGTCCTCATAGGAGAGATGTTCAAGTCCTCCAGGCATCCTTGTAGCTGTCTGTTTGACTCTTTCCAGTATATCCCTGTCTCTTGGGAGCCCCGAACTGGACACTATTCCAGATGTGATCTCAGCAGGGCAGAGCAGAGGGTGAGGAGAAGCTCCCTAGACCTACCGGGCACCCTTTTCTTGGTGCACCCCAGGATGTGTATATGATGCCATCTATATCCACAGTCAGAAATGTTAGGTTAAAGTTCATTTGCATTTGTACTTTTACAATATCTTCCTAGTAAATGTTGATTTTATTTAGTTAGTTAGTTGTTTGTTTAGCTTGTTCTGTCTTCTCTTGGAAAGAAGACTTCATAGATAAATGTTTACAGGACTGTTTAGTGTCCTGTTACTCAATAGGCATTAATCCAGATCATCAAAATTTCTATTTTTGTTAGATTAGAAAGAGTGAAAAGTATTATTTACAGAATGGGTGATTTCATTTCCAGTCAGTGTGAAAATGATTTTTTTAAGAAGACCTGAAATTTAATTTAGAAGTCAGGAAAGCAGCAGGTCAAAATGATGAGTTGTAGTTTTTACATTCTGATGCATCAGGAAGAAAAGCATTAAGTTTACCCAGGCATGTTTGACAGCTAAAATGAATGCATTTATGAACAGAGGGAAGTTTTTCCCAGAGTCAGTAAACTGAAGCACTTGTTTCTCATCAATGTGCCTGCCAAAGTGTTAGATCTAACAGGACTCAGCCTCTCACACCTCGTTTGTATGTGTAAGTTGGGAGAAGAAAACAAACTTTATTGTTGTTTCAGCTCCTGGCTGTTTTCTCCCTGTTGAATGACCTCCTCTCTGAACACAGATATACTGAAACTCAAGTACCCTGAATTTTGTTTTCTCTGTGTTCCGCCAGAAGAAACAATTACTACCCAAAGCAGAGCTCACTCATTTAACTGCCCAGCTTCTTGGAGAATAACTTCCTTCAGGCCACTTGCTAGACTTTCTTTACCATATTAGCAGCAATGATGGGAAGTGTATAAATAATTTATATAAATGTATATAAAATTTAAAGTAGCTGATATTAAATGTATGCCTCAATGTGAGTTGTTATTATTTCAGTTTGACTTTTAAGATGTGTTTTATTTTTAAAAGAAGCACAGAAATTAAATAATCTGCTTCTGTTTCTTCAATCAATATTTTGTCTCTTGTAGAGACACTTAAACTCCGGGAAGTAATTTGATCCTGGGTTTTGAACTGGACCTACAAGAAAACAGTAAAAGTTTTAGATTCAAGGCTGTGATCTTGGACAACTCTCAAAAGAAAATACAAGAAAATGTAGCTCAGGAAAACGGGAACCTGAAATTAGAACTGTTGTTAATACAAATATAATAGAACAGATTTAGATTTTAGTTTCAACACTGATGCTATTTTTATACTATAAGGAAGCTAAAATGGGAAACCTTTTATGTAAGGAAAAGCAAAATATAAACAATTCCTTTTTGATTTCTAAAGTAAATTTTTCTATTGAGGAAAACCTGTGTTATGATTTTAAAATTTGCTGCATCATTATTTTAATAACAATTAATTATCTTTACAATTAGATGCACTTGGCCAAATACTTTGGCATATAGTGTAGACCTGTTCACTTTGAATTATTCGTCTGTGACACTAAACTCTGTCATTATCCCTGTGCTGAGTAGATCTGTTCAAGCAGACCTGAAAATGGGATGGAAATGGAATTGATCCATGAGTTAGGGCAAGAATGGAAGTTGTCACAGCATTTATATGAGTATCAATCTTGCATCTGATGAGAACATGTTTCTCTACTTTCTACTTTTTTTTTAACTTATCTTTTATTGGCAATATTCTGCAAAGTGCCATTGCTATAAGTTTAACTTTCATTGGTTTCTTTCTGGAGCTGAGGTACCTTTGCAGGGCAGTGCCACCAGGGAGCTGAGCGTTTCTCATTCCTTTACCAAACAGTAAAAATCTGCAGCTTTTGGAACTGGAAATATCCCCAAATGTATGTGTTGTGTTTAACCAACATGCATTATGCATATCTTTAGCTACACTGAAGGCTTCTCAGGAGATGCAGCTATAACCACAGTGCAGCAAACTATTTATTCTTCCCTCTGATAAACAAATACATTCCAGAGAAGGCAATTTCAGCCTGCTGCCTTTTGGACTTTCAGCCTGAACTGAGCAAACACTCCATGAGGAGTGAAGGGCACTTGAGGGCTCTCTGTGGTTTGCAGCTCACCACAGAGAGCTGACTTGCTGTGTGGCTCCCGTGCCATCCAGGTTAAGAGTGGTTTAGATCTTTTGGAGATTTTATGGTGGGGTTTTTTTTAAGAAGCATCTTGTAGAGTTCTCAAATAATCACTGAGAATAGAAAACAGCAGCCTTTGGTGATGCTGGAGGTTAAGATGAGAGCCAAGCTCTGCAGGGAAGAGCTGATACACAGACCACCCTTGCAGAGCAAATCCCTCCCCACTCCTTCCTGCTGCTCAGCATCTGCTTCAAAAGCTAGTTTTTGGCAAAGCGAATGTATTTATACCTTCCAGCCTGGAAGTTTGGTCTATACCATTTCTATAACTTAGTGGAAGAAACTTACAATTAATACATAGAGATGAGGGGCAGGAGAGGGAGGGGAGAGGTGGTGGCTCTAGGAGATGATGGCAGCTGCATGCTGACCTTGCTCTCCTCTCCATCACGCTCTGCCTATGTGTTGCTCTCACTTTTCACCTGGCAGTGAAGTTCCTGGCACACATCAGCCACGTGAGCAGGAATCGGGTGCACCAACACTGAGGTGCCCATGACTTCAATGAAACTGCTGCCTGGAATGGTGAGAAAACCTGAGGCTGGCATGGTCTCTGTCGAGTTCTGCTTCTTATTTGCCTCTTAATGCTTTGTAAATTGTAAAAACTGTGCCTGCTTCCTATCTTGTTATTGTGCGCAAGATAAGTTGGGCTCCTCTGGGTGAAAAGAGCTTCAGAAAAGCATGCTGCCTTTCTGCTCTGCACTTAAGCAAGAAAAATTTATGAGTCAAATTAGGCACTGGTTTGCAAGAATGATGAATATTCACATTCTAAATGGCTGAGAATCATTAAAAATGTATGACAGCTTTATTTGTTTCAGCTCCGAGGATTCTGGATGAAAGTTTTCCTGAATGTGCTGAGCTTTCTCCAAATCTTTGAAGTGCTGAACTAGGAGAAAAGAGTGTTCAGGCTGATGCAGGACTACAGCTCCCAGGCAGACCTGTGTGCAGTGCCCTGCAAATGCAGCCCATGTGCCACTTCCAAAACCAGCAGTGGCCAAACTGTAGGTTTTAGGGTCTCTGTGGCAATTTGTTTAATTCAGGTCATTTTCTTGTACATGTATTTCAAGAAAGGGATTTCTTAGAAGGGAAGAGATGGTGTTGTCTTAATAATTTCCTATTTCTTACCTTACTGGTAACTTTGGAGTTTGTGTATTTGAGCTGGAAGGATTTGATAACTGCTTTTGCATTCCATCTTTAATTTTCTACCTTTTGCTCTGGATTCCTCTGCAACAATGGAAGCAGAAGATCAGCAGTCTTGCTGCCCTTAGCAAGGTGATTGCTTCACAAATTCTAAGTCTCTAATTCTTCTAAGTTCTCAACAAATTCTAAGCCTACAGAGCTTCACATTTTAGGGAAAGTATCTCATTTATTTATTTATCTCCTTCTAACTGCTTTCTGTGTTTTGCTCTGCTAGCAGAAGGGCACAGTACTTGGTTTGCTTCTGTTGCAGGAATCTTGGCACAAGACCAAACCAATTTTGCCATCTAAATGACCAGTAAAAACTAAATTAGTACCATCAGCTGAACCCTGGCCTATTGGAGAGCCCATCATAGAATCAGAGAATGCTAAGGTTGGAAGGCACCTCAAAAATCATTTAGTTCCAACCCCCCACCATAGGCAGGCACACCTCCCACTAGTACAGGGCACTCAAGGCCTCCTCCAACCTGGCCTTGAACACCTCCAGGGAGGAAGCAGCAACAACCTCCCTGGGCAACCTGTGCCAGTGTCTCACCACCCTCACTGTAAAGAACTTCCTCCTGACATCCAGTCTAAATCTTTGATCGACCAGTTCAAACCCATTACCCCTTGTCCTGTCATTGCAAGACCTTGTCAATAGTCCCTCCTCAGCCTTCCTGTAGGCCCCCTTCAGATACTGGAAGGCCACTATAAGGTCTCCTTGAGGATGTAAATTGAAATGCATGTTTGTATTGGGGATTTTTTGGATGTTTTTATTTTGTGTGCTTTTTTTTTTACTTGAATTCAATATAAATATCAGGCTCGAGGAACTGAGAAACAGAGAGAAACACCTTCTGTAATCTATTTTTCTGTAGCGATTACTCTCTTATTCCCCTGTTGGTATTGAGTTTGGGGCACAGCTCACACTGAGGCCATTTATCATCAAGCAGTGTGTCTGTGGTCAGCCAGGAAATAAAAGTCTCTGTTGTGATGCAGATTTCATTGGCTTCAAAGAATTATGTATGTATAAAAGAAAAACAAACATTTCTGTCTTGTAGCTCCTCATCTGGGCTCATCAGAAGCAGGTGTTAGAATATATGGCTGAAGAGACCGACCAAAAATGCCTGAGAAGGCTGTGCCAGGAGAAATAATTCTGGTTCCACTCTGTACTGCAGTGATTTTCAGGTATTCTTCATTAATATTTCATTCTTCGGTTTACTTCCATACTTCTGACACTTTTAACAATTTGTTTTGGAGATCATTACAACTGTATTGTTTTCAGATTAACAAAACCAATTCCTTGTGCCAGAAGAAATGGAATATCTATGATCTCTGGTGGATGTGATTGAATTGATTTATAGCAAAGGAATATCATTTAAGAAACAACTACTAAGAAAATGGGTGGGAAAAATAATAATCTGTAATTCTAAAGATTGCAAATTCTGGAGCATTAATGACAATGGAAGTTTATGCAGCCTTTTGGATTAAACCAAAGGCCAGTTCCATTAAACCAAATGGAGCATTCCTAATCTGACATGTTGACAAGGACACTCCTGCCTGTTCCAAAAAGGAGTTTCAAATGAATCCAGATTTATCTTGTGTTCCTAACAAGGCCTAGGCTGGCTCCAGAGGAAGTTATGCAGGCCAAAAATAAACAAGATACACATGAAGCAGTTCGTGCCACCGGGAAACCTTCCAGGGAATATGTGGAGAGAAGGAGAGCAAGCAGAATCATGGTTTGAGCTGCCTTTCCTCTATCCTCATTATGTCACAGATTCACCAGTTGCATTGGGTTGGAAGGGACCCTCAAAGGTCATCTTGTCCAACCTCCCTGCAGTGTGCAGGGACATCACCAGGCTGCCCAGGGCCACATTGAGTCTTGAATGTCACCAGGGATGGGGCCTCAACCACATCTCTGGGCAGCCTGTGCTTGTATTTTATTACTCTCCTTCTTCCTTTTGCCCAACCTGAATCTGCCCTGCTCCAGTTTCAGACCATTGCCCCTCATCCTATTGCTACAAGTTCCTTGAAACAGTCCTTCCCCAGCCTTCCTGTAGATTTCCTTCAGATATTGAAATGTAGCTATAAGGTCTTCCCAGAGCCTTCTCTTCTCCAGGCTGAACAACCCCTGTAGCAGTTATATGTACACAGCCAAGGAAGAAATTTTATCATGTATGTATAAAAATAGATATATTTATGTCTTTATCTATATAAATAGGTAGACATCTGTGCACTTATGTATAAAACCACAGAAGACCACAGCTATTTTATCTTGTTCTCCAGCTGTCACATTTAATAAGTCTGGTAAAGATCTCTTCTGATAATATAACTGTATATTTGCCACATGTACCAAGGGATTCTTTGGTTGGTTGGTTGGTTGGGGTTTGGGGGAGTCAGCTACTTGCTGGATTGGAGATGGAGTGATACTACCCTTACACACACCGTTCGCAGGCCAGGGTTTACTAACTTGCTGGCTTTGGCCATCAACACAGCAGCCTCTCTCTGGGGAGCTGGGGAGGGAGGATGACTCAGAGAGGTGTCTGAATCATCTGGGCTTCCCCTGGGCGAGGCAGGACTTGGGCACATTGCCTTGCCACATGGCCAGGCAGGGGGGGATGGATGCTTCTCAGTGTGGAACTTCTTAGTTCTGCAGACCTGCAGCCCCAGGAGCAAACTCCCTCCTGAAGACCTTGCACCTGCAGAGTGGCCACAGATGACAAACAGGTTCAAGGTGGCACATGGCATTTGTAAGACACTCTTATGACCTTTTGTGGTGTATTTGCTGCATGTTTCCAGCTCCCTGGAGCTACAAACTACAGCAGCTTCCCTGGAAAGTCTGCAATAATGTGAAAACAGAGAGGAGCAGTGAGTGGCTGTTGCAAACTACAGTGGCCTCCTGGCATTTTTGCTTGTTCTCCACCCACCCCTGAAAAACATCTCTGGCCCAAAATGGAAATGCAAGCTGTACCACATGCTCTAAATGAAGTGCTAATTAAATACTTCTACTTAATGTAGACAACATTGCTTTGAAAATACTGTAATGCATCACAGATGTCAAGAGTTCCTTTAGAGAGTGACAGAGGGAGCAACACACACATCGCATCCTTCTCTAGGAGGTAGGGTTGTAACCTGGGTGGTTATGACCTGTAAGACCTAATGCTGAAACAGCACTTGTCTAATCCGAATTCCCACACACGTTCCCTCACAGTGACCTTGGTATCAGGAAGGCTTCAGGTGCTTCCATCTGGATGCACACTTCCACAAATGGGAGATAACTGATGGAGCTGTAGAGTTTGCTTGATATTTGGAGTGTAGGAGAAACTTGGTTAAGAACTGGCAGATGTTTCAGGGACCTAAATTACTCTGGGTGGAGGTCTCAGCCGTTGCTAGAGCATCTGATAGATGGTTTCTGACTCAGGCTGTCCCAAAGCACAACAGAGCTCCACAGCAAAGGAACTTGAAAGGCTTTGGGTTTAGCACAAGCACTAAAGTCCTTTTTGGCAGCAGAAGAAAGGGTGAAAATCCAGGTCCAGAGCAGATTGAAGGGCTCTGCTTTCAATGGCAAGTTATTGCCATTGAAATAATGGCTGATCTTTAGGTTTTAGGGTCAGCAGCAATCAAGCTCAGAAAAGCCAGCTGACCCAGCTTTTGGGATATGCTTGTTCTGTTAATGGACCATATGTTCAAGTCCATTTCCAAGTCCAACCTTGCCCATGAGCAGCTTGCTTTCATGGAAACTGTGGTGCAGGCTCAAGTCCAGCTCCAGCACTGTCTTGAGAGGAGAGATTGAGCCAAATGGGTGTCTTTGTACAGACCCAGGCTCTCATCAGTGCCGCCTGGGTAGGTTAGACAAAAGCAGGGCTGTGCATATGGGTTCAGTTCTCCAGCACTGGAAACACTTTTTGGGTACCACTAGACCAATAGCTAGCCAAATAGCCAGAAACTTCTGTGTCATGGAGCTTGTCCCCGTGGCCCTGTTGTCATCACACTCAGGCAGACTCTGAGACCAAGTCCTCTAAGGTCATCTTTTGAGAAAGGAGATTTTTCTTACAATCCACAGAACTAGAAGTCTAGGCTGTCACTGCTCTGGCAGTTTAAACCCTGAGGTATCTGAGAAGCTACCTATGAGAAACTGGCACTTTGAGCTCAGGCTTCAGGGATGGGTCATAGAGAGGTCCTTGCTGCATGCCATAAGGCAGGAAAGGAGCTTTTGGAGTATTTAGCTGCAATAGTCTGAACACGCTCCCACACAAGCAAAGTGAGTAGGATGGAAAGAGTAAAGTAGGAAATCCAGTTTGCATGCAGTAATGGTTACATGCAGAGCTGGAATAGAGCTCTGACACTCCAGTGCCAGGACTGGGGAAAGAGCCTGATTAGGCAGAGAGTACAGTTGGGAGAGGAAGGAGCATGGGTCAGGGCTCCTGGCTTTAGTTAGTTTGTGCTAATGAGCCTTGTTAGTGGCTTGCCTACTGATGTACCGGTTTGCTCTTCAAAATGGTTAGTACAATCCTGTCTTGAGATCAAATAACTGAGGTGTGCTTGTGCAGGTGAGATAATATTTTTGCAGGACTTCCATGCCCACCAATGAATGTTGCAATAGTATGTTTTGAGGATGTCAGTGATGATGAATTAAATCTTGCATTAACACTGGATATGTGTAAGCTTGTAAGTGCAAATTGGAGCTCAGCACTGAAGAGTTAACAGGTGGAAAACAAAAAAAGTTCCATCTCTTTCTATTTTCATTCTGACACATTTTGCTTTGAGCTGCAACCAGTGTGAACCACCTCTGCCTGGATCCAGTAGTTCCTTCTCACTGTACCCACGGAGCTTTTCTCCCTGGGACCATATTTTGCAGGTCTCCACAGCAGAAATTAACCTGGGTATTCATAGATCCCTAAATGCAAATTGAGCTCCCTCTCTTTTTCTTTTGAAGATTACAGGCTTGTAAAGAGCTGAAGCTCATTTAGCAACTGTTCTCTGCAGCAGGATTGTGTTTATTGTGCAATGTTCTAACAGTTGTTTTTATGAAAAGAGTGAAGCCAGCACGTGACCAATATGCACTATAGTGCACTGAGTTTCTGCCTGCACAGAAGTCAGAGTGCAGAGGTGGATGTCTCAGCAGCTCTTCCACACCAAGCAGTCCCATTTCATCTATGGCCATGTCCACTTTCACCTTCCCATTCCCAGTGTGGACGAAGGTGTCCTTGTGCCAATGACAGCAGCAAGCAGAAGGCATGGACGCCTCAACACCCTGATGCTGTGACTCTGTAAGCCCCACTGCTGGGACATAAAGAGCAAAGGAGATCTGGGGATGAACCAATCTCAAGTGGACAATTTATAAACAAATTGCTTGCAAGGTGCCTGGTGACTCTAAATGCAGCATTAAGGGTACAGCCATTATAGGCAGTATTTTTGATAGCACTGTTTGTTTGTTGGTTGGTTGGATAGCACTTGCCCCTTATGGACAAGAAGGAAGTTTCAAGGTGAGATCTGAGCATGCAGAGGGGTCAGAATTACTTTGGTAGCTGCAGTAGGCACCAGCATGAGCCTATGCAGAGCTATGGTTGTGCTGTGTAAAGATACTCCAGGAGACACCAATGAAAAGTAGGGGAAAATCTTCATTCTCAGAGTGACGTAGCAATTAATTAACACACTCTGCTCCTTTTGATGGGGCTGCTAACATTGCTGGCTGGAGAATAGGGAGGTAGCTTCAAAGAATTTCTTTATAATAAGAAATATGCAGCATCCTACTGTGTAAAGAGTATGAAAGCTGCTACTGTACTAACTCATGGAATGTTTCTACATTTCTTTAAAGATGGTTCTGCAATGTTGTGAGTGCTTGGGTTGGGTACTCTTTGGGGAGAGAAAGGAGGTAAAATTTCAAGCTGCAGAAGTAAGAAAAAGGGGAAGAGAAAGCAGCTGGCTAGGTGGAGGGCTTTCCTCAGTAAAGTATTACACATTGAGAATGTGAATTCAATTGCCTGTTTCTGTTTGTCATGGCCACATAAAATTCTAAGTACTTTGGTATTTAAATAGTTGTAGATTCAGAGGTGAACCATGAGGCAGAGCTGATATTTTATCAGTGGCCTTGTTGGTGAATGGTTTTCTAATGCAAGAATCTTACTTCTACTCTCTAATCATATTTCTTTTCTCAGATTACTTTGTTGTAGATAAATGAGACAAAATGAATAGAACTAATACTTCTGGGGCTATCTCTTTTTGCAAACATTATTTTCTTCTTAAAAACCACACTGCTGCACAGTATTGCAGGGATATTCCAAGTTCTCATTCTCCAGAGAGAATTAATCAAGACACAGTTACCTTCTGGCTCTGCTTCTGTAGGAAACTTTGAGGGGATTTTTTTTCTTGCTGTTGGTGAGCAGGTCTCTGAGTCAAGTCTCATTTTGCACATCTTTTTTGCCAAGACACAATGTGTCATCTGTGTGATAGGCACTGCAAACACCCTGCACAAGGGAGTGAGTGTTTGGGAACATGGGGACTGTATCTTGCACAGTTGGATTCTGCATGCGGAAATGGATATAATTTTCAGTTCTTCCAGTTTAATTCTCTTAATATTTCTGGGTACAGCAGTTAGAATAGGGGGGGAATTGTACAACAAATAGGAATCATTCACACGAAATGCATTTTGATACAAAATATTCTCTCTTGCCCTGAAGACAATCAGCTACTCAAGCAGTCCTTCCACCCCTAAAATAATCTGGAATAGAGCTGTGGTAGTTTTCCCCTGAAAGAAGAGTTAAATTTGAGAGAAGACAGATCCTTGTCCCAAGGAAAGTATTGCTGATGTTAGAGACAGAGGCTGCTTTTGGAAGATGCATGTTGAGGATTGTTAATTCTAGAGAGGGAACTGACTCATCACATCATCAATTCTGCTCGTCTGCCAGTACAGCACAAAACGTCTTTTATCATCACACTCTCTTCTTCATTTCTCTTCTAATGGAGCTTAAATCTGTCCAGTGTTCTTGTCTTCCCCTTTTCCAGCCTGCTGCTGGTCTTTGGCTGGTGGTTACACTTTGGGGTGATGTAGCCCCTATTTGCCCTGTGGAGGAGGACTCTTCCCATCTGGGCATTCCCAAGGACAAGCCAGAGGATGGATTTCTCAGCTTATGTTTTCACTCCTAGTGCTGAGTTGCACACATACCCCTTAGCTGTAAGAAAACTAAGCTTTCCCATCTGAACCCTTTTTTCTTTTCGCTTGCCCTAATCCCTCCTTTCTCTTTGTTGCAGAAAGCACTGTTTATCTTAATGGGGACAGCAAGAACACTCTGGCTGTGTAACTGCCACGAAAGCTGCAGCATGGTCCAGAAGGTACCAGTTTTCAATGATCTTCTTCTGGAGCGTGCCAAGAACAGGCGGCTGCTGTGAGAGCTGAAATTGCTGCTTTTTTCTGTTCACATCTGCATTTGATTTTCAATCAAGAGTTGGTTGGTGAAAAGCCAACTAATCTGCAGTGCTTAGGGATTTTTTTTGTTTCATTGTAAGGGGTTGGTTTGAGCCAAGTTTAGTACCACAGAACTAGTTTTNTGGGAAAATTATTACTCACCATTACTTCTTTGTATTAATATCTTGTGGATGACTGCTCTCAAAGGCCAAGACCTTTCTGAGCCAGGTGCATTACAGCACACACACACAAAAAGGCAAATAACATACCCAAGTCCTCTTAGTGCCTGAGATGCTGCTGGGGAGATGGGAACCTCCAGCTTTGTGCTCTGGAGCCAGAGAATCAGAAAAGTTTGACTCTGTGAGAACCAGAGAATGAATTTTCACAGGTTTTGCATGAAGAAGAGTGTGTCCAGCAGATCAAGGGAGGTTCTTCTTTGCCTCTGCTCTGCCCTGGTGAGACCCCATCTTGAGTACTGCCTTCAGTTTTGGGCTCCTCAGTTTAAGAGAAACAAGGATCTGCTTGAGAGAGTCTGAGAGAGGGCTATGAGGATGATGAGGGGACTGGAGCACTGCCTGATGAGGACAGGCTGAGGGACCTGGGGCTGCTTAGTCTGGAGAAGAGAAGACTGAGAGGGTATCTAATAAATGTTTATAAATATCTGAGGGCTGGGGCTCAGGAGGAAAGGGACAGGCTCTGCTCACTTGCTCCCTGTGATAGAACAAGGAGCAATGGATGGAAGCTGCAGCACAGGAGGTTCCACCTCAACACAAGGGGGAACTTCTTTACTGTAAGGGTCACAGAGCACTGGCACAGGCTCCCCAGAGAGGCTGTGGAGTCTCCTTCTCTGAAGACTTTCAAGGCCCACCTGGATGTGTTCCTCTGTGACCTGAGATAGATTGTCTGGTCCTGCTCTGGCAGCGGGGGGGTGGACTTGATGATCTCTTTGGGTCCCTTCCAACCCCTAAGATCCTGTGAGCCTGTGAACCTTGTGGTGTTTTGTTTGGGCTGGTATCACACATTCTTCCATTTGTTCCTGGTGTGGCAGGTGAAGAATTTGGTTTGTACTGTGGATAGATGAAAAGGCACGGTTTATTCAGGAAATTCAAAGGAACTCAAAAAGGATCCATCTGTGATTCAACCATATTAGGCTTAGGGGAACGAAAACAGGAAGAGGTCTTGGATCACAGAGGTTTCACTTGTTAATGGCAATTTTTCTGGGAATTACTGTAACAGATTTCACTGACATGTGACTAACATGGTCTACAGAAGGACTTCAAGTATCCCTTGCTGTCCTTTATTTATCCAAAGTTCTGTTTGATACATGACACACTTCTAATAGAATTTTTAACCAGAACATACAGCCATTGTTGAAAGGTGCTGAACTAATAACCCTCTGAAGCTAGTTTCCTCTTCATGTGTTGGCTTGGGGCTCTGTCTGGGTGAGCAAATTAATCAGACTGACAAAATAAAAACAGAGGAGAAAGCAATGTATACAAAAGTAGTACTGTGAGCCATTGAGACTCTTATCACAGTGCTTTGTGCCCGCATTTTAATGTCTGCTACTGCAAAATAGGTGTAATGCTCTGTCCTGAGTATTTAGAAAAACAGTTGTTCTGGATGGCTAGAATAGGTGGTAGAAGCCCCATGCCTGGTGCCATTCCATCTAAGGTTGGATGGGGCACTGAGCAGCATGATCTAGTTGAAGATGTCCCTGCTCACTGCAAGGGGTTTGGGCTAGGTGACCTTTAAAGGTCCCTTTCAACCCAAAATATTCCATGGGGCTTCTAGCACCTCTCTAAGCAATGCATGTCAGTGTTTCACTACTCTCACTAAAAAATTTCTGTCTTATATCTAGGCTAAATCCCCCCACCCCTTTTTTTTTTTTTTTTTTTTTTTTTTTTTTTTTTTTTTTTTTTTAGTTTGAAACCATCATCCCTTGTCCTGTTGTGACAGGTCCTGCTACCAAGATTGTGTCCATCTTTTCTGTCCTCCCCTTTACCGAAAGGTTGCAGTAAGGTCTATCTGGAGCCTTTTCTTCTCCAGGCTGAACAACCCCAACTCTATCAATCTCTTCTGGTTAGCTGTGGTTTAGCCATCAAAGATACTAATTGCAGTACCTGTATGGAAAACCTGCTAATTTCTCAACTCCCTTCAATTTTCTGGGTCAGTCCCAGTGTACTGGATGTTTAAAACTAAGCAATAGTTGGAAGGTTGCAGCTGCAGCGTTTGTGTTTCTCCAGCCAGCTGATGAAAGCTGGCAACCTTGTTCCTACAGGGCATTAAGTACTGAGGGGAGCTGCACACATCAGCTGGTGCTACCAGCAGCATTGTCTGGGTGCTTCTGCCTGAGGCTGACACCGTCCTGCAGAGTGACAGGCTCTTCTCTGCCTCGCATGGAAAGAAGCACACACAGAATTTAAGATCTCAACCTGTTTCAGTCTTTGGGGGACATTTTTAGGGAGCTTAGATAGCTTGGTCTGCCTCCTGTGGTGTTCATAGTGCCATCTGTTGCTGCCTTCCCTGAGGCACCTAAAACCCTCCCTCTTGATATGCTTTGTGCTTATGTCCAGTATATTTGTCTGCAGAGCTGTCCTAGGATGAGCAGTTTTAGGTTTTTAATTGAAATTTCTTTCCTTCCTCCATGCTTGGCCTTCAGAAAATAGTTTTCTTTTTTGGAAGGAAGGAAGGAAAAGCACTGAACTTCTGTTTACCTCATTTTGTTTGAACAGAGCCCTGTGTGTTAACCCTCCTCCACACAATGGAACTCTGTACAGTGAAAATTGGCTAAGTGGGTCCTTATTCAGGATCATTCATCACCATGGCACAGCCTCATGCATACATGGCAGATTTACATCAGTGAAGCTGAGGAAGGAAAACAAAAGGGCCATGATCTGAAGGAAGGGCTGGTGTTATTTATGAAGTGCCAGTAATGTGCTGAGGACTAAATGAAGATCTAATCAGAGTTGCTCTGCAAGGGTGCTGGTGGCTGGGTGACCACTGAATGGTGCAGCAAGAAGGACAGTGTGTGGTGACTTGGGGCTCCTTAGAGGCATGGCGCAGTGTGCACTTTGCACACCAGACTCTCAGAAGACAGGACATGGATATGGGAAGTAAATCTACTGGTGAGCAGAGACACTAAATAGTCCAAAGAAATAGTGTTCCTGTTGCACTTGCTTGTTTGAAGCCTCAGGGTCTTCACCAGGCCAGGAAGCCACAGTGGTAGTTTCAGATCCCACTTTGCTCTTTTTGTCTAAGCAAAATAAATAAAACAAATTTAAAAAAGGGATAGAGATGTGGATGGTGAATACGCTTTTTGGAGCCAGCAATTCACCCTCCTTGAGTTGATCAAATATGCACCTTACCTTGTGTCTCTGCTGTATTTCACTGAGGGGCCAGCAGCAGCTCTGAAGTTGTTACTCAGAAGCCCAAGCCGGTAAGGCAGGCTCAGACCAGCTTCCATCAAGAGCATCCTTAGGATTCTGCTGGGCTGTGTGCAGGGTGTACAGTGTCAGCTGGCGCCCACTGCTCATTCACAAACCCTCAGCTTTTTCATAGCCGTGGCAATACTTGCTGAGCAGCCAACTCTTAGGCCATGAGGAAGCCTTCTCCTGCTCCCTGTATCCTGGTGGCTTTTGTTGAGGGATAAATTGCATCTCTTGGCACTGGCTGAGATGAGAGTTGTTCTGGTTTCCGAGGCGTTGCTTTTCAGTGAGTGTCTCCAGCTGCTGCTTTCCCCTTCACTCAGAGCACTGACTCATGCTTTCTGCCATCACAATAAGCCTGTTTTCATAAACAAAATTAAGTGCTCTGTGTTTATTCATTAGGGAGATTTGAAATCTCTCAGCAACTAAGAAATAATGCTTCGTGGGATGAAGTCCCCCTTCTTTTCCTCTCTTTTCTCAACAGCTAAGGGGAAAAAAAAAAACAAAAAACAACCCAACTTTGGGAAAATACTGGCCCAAGGCTATCAGCAGGCTGATTCTGTGCCTCCCAATGTGCAATACCACAACTAAAGAGACAGAACTGACTGGTCAGCTGGAGTTTGTATGTCTCAGAGGCTCAGTGCCCCAGAGAGGGATGTTTAAAAGTGCATAAATGGAAAAAATGGGACAGGTTAGGGAACTATGCTTTAAACAACCCTCCAGCACAGCACAGAGGAAGGGTCCCAGTCTGGCAACCAAAGAGAGAGGCTTCTCCAGCATATGGGTGGCTCTGTGCCAATGGCTGTCTTGTGGGTGCTTTAGAGGAGGGCTGGGAATGGGCAAAGGCAATCATGGCAGGCTGCCTGATGCCTCAGTGCCTGTGCCAAAGCTCTGCTGACCCAGCCTCATATCCTTAGTGGGACAAATTCAATTTGCCTGCAGTGCTGATAGGTTTTAAGCTAGATCTGCTCCCTAATATATATTGCCTGTTACTGTGTGTTTTCCAACATGCTAGTGAGGTGGGGCACACTGATCCCTTCAGAGTTTGGTTTATGATATGCAACCCAAACCAGAGACTTGCAAAAGCATCTCCCATGCTAGTGCATGCTTCCATTTGGTTAGCTGTTATCCTGCAAAAGAGAATTTAGAAGGAATAAGTAATGCTTGAGCCAGTGGGGAGCAACAGAGGAAGCAGTTTAATTGAGCAGGTATAATGTCAATATGCATGGAATGAAATCTCAGCCTCTAAAGCAGCAAGGTCTGCCTTTGAACACTGATTAATAAAACCAGGTTATTACAGGGTGGAAAAATATATCTTCAGTTTTTACTCATAACAACTACTTGGTGATCTCTTTATTAGAATGCAAATTTTGTACCCACTGAAGAGGAAATAAATGTGGAATTTGCTGTCTTTGCAGCACATGTAATTTGGCCATTCTTGAAATCCTACTTTCTACCACATACCATAAATGAAGTGAATACCTTTCAGTTGTGCTTCAGAGGGATCCATAAATCAGAGACAAAGGACAGCAGAATAACAGGGTGGTGTTTCTTCTCCTAGAGCACCAGGTACCCTGTGCCAACAGCAACACTGTCAACACGATCTGTGGTTTCCATGCCAGACGATCCTACAGGACTGCAGTGCAGTGGTTGCTTACCTTCCAGTAAGCCAGCCCTCCTTTGCCAGCACCCAGTCTTCCTCAGGGGTCATTCCTCAGTGAGATGCTGGCAGCCACCTCAGTCTTCATGGCTTCTGGGCCCGGACTTCTGATAACTGGGTTTCATTGCCAGTTATCATTGCAGTTGCTGGAGCCTGGACTTTGTCTTAGTCCCTTCCCTGTGCCTCAGTTTCGCCATCTGTACAAACAAGGTTATAATAGTTCCTTGAGAAATGTGTGCTGTGTGGGTGAGAAAACACTGGATAAACCCAAGGAATTGTGTGATTTTAAAATGTTTAAATGTTGGAATGTTTTGATTTCAGTGTGATTGACAGTGAACACAGGGGGTCTTCTGGCTTAGGTTCCCACACAGAAAATTGGACACTGATGTGTGTAGGAGTTCCTTGGCTAGAAAAGCACCATGTCTTCAAAAGTGTAACCAGGTGGACTCTCCTGCTAAACAGTCTTGAGCCTGTGGTTGTGCATCATTCTTCAAGGAGATGTCCTAAGCTGCAGCTATTCTCTCATTGGTGTGCCTACAAATTCTATTTCTGTTGCTCTTGGATTCCTTCAGCACTGAAAAATGCTCTTGGGTAAAATGATGGCCAGGCTGAAAGGGTAAGTCTGATCTTTGGCTCCTGTCAGGTCACGCTCTGGCTCTGCTTGCTTATAAAACACCTGACAGATGGACCTCGTGCAGAAGTGAATTGGCCTCTTCAGCACCTTCAGATGGTTCTGCTCCTCAGCCTCTACATCCTCCTATGAGATGGAGCCAGTGGAGCCACCACCAAGTGCTGCTCTTTGCAGACTAGAGGCATGTGGGTCTCAAAGGAGACCAACATCTCTTTGAAGAAGTCTTGGCTCATTTCAAATCTGCTTATTTCAGAAACTGAAATCATATGATGGGCTCCATGTGGTCTCTGTTAGGGGTAGATTCAGATGTTTTGACCAGCCAAAGCTTCTGGATGCTGATGTGTCAGCTTCTAAAAAGTCAATTTGAACCAAAATTTGTCACCAAAGTTTGGAGGAGAGAGAAGCCTCATGATGATTTCTGTCACTGCATTTTTCTCTCCTCAGTCATAGAATCAACCACATTGGGAGAGACTTCCAAGCTCATCCAGTCTAACCTATCACCCAGCCCTATCCAATCAACTAGACCATGGCACTGAGAGCCCCATCCAGTCTTTTCTTGAACACCTCCAGGGACAGCGACTCCACCTGGGCAGCCCATTGCAATGCAAATCACTCTCTCTGTGAAGAACTTCCTCCTAATATCCAGCTTATACCTCCCCTGGCACAACTGGAGACTGTGTCCCCTCATTCTACTGCTGGTCGCCCAGGAGAAGAGACTGACCTCCACCTGGCTACAATCTCCCTTCGGATAGTCGTAGACAGCAATGAGGTCACCTCTGAGCCTCCTCTTCTCCAAAGTCATGATGCCTATCAGTCATTCATTCTGGGGAAAAAAAAAACAACGACAAACCAAAAACCAACTCAAACCACCCTTGTCCTCAGACTTTGTTTTCATCCACCACATCCCTCTTATTTCCTCCAATTCTCCTGATGGAGATCTCAATGTGAGCAAGAAAAATAAACTAGCCAGGTCTTCATCATTAGTCTTATTTCAGAGGGCTTCAGGTTGGCCACTAAGAAAGATCTGAGTTTGTCTGAAATAGCTATAGAAATGGGGATAGTCCTGGTCTGTAACCACACAGAATGGATCTTGTTTAGATGTAGCTCCTTAGTTATAAAAAATTGTGTGTTTAGCTAAATCTGTTTCTGAAGAGTGGAGAGATAACTAAACCAATGGGGAATTGCTGCCAAACCCTCTCCCTCTGGATAAATTATAGGGACCATGGTCAAAGAAAATCAGTCCATGCAGGATTACAATGGCTTCATCCTCGCCCTGGTTTCTGTAACACCTCTGGAAGCCATGGCAGAACCAGCTGTTTGGCTGTCTGCTGTTAGGCTTGGTGCAGTTTTCCCAGCTGTGAAATGGGGCAGCTGGATCTCGGAGACTAAACCAGGAGTCTGCAGTGTCAGGAAATGAAGAAAAAGGTGAGGAAACCACACAGCCATTGCGGCAGTTGTGCTGAGCTGCTGTGGTTCATAGGAAAGGTGGCATCTAGGATCACCGCCCACTGCCTGAAACCTGGTGTCAGAGATCAGCCCACCAAAACTCCCTACCTCCTTAGGAGGTGACTGGGCAGCTCAGGGTGATCCAAACTGTAGGGAAGACTGCAAACCCGAGATTTTCCAGACAAAACAGTTTTCACATCTATGAACCACCTCCTAGTCCTGGTGTGGCCTTTGCTAGAGCTGGGGAGAAACGACTGGGAAGCCCTGCAGGGGAGGGTGGGGGCTGCCTGCCTGCCTGCCTGCCTGTGGCTGAGTCTCAGAAAGGCTGGACGAATCCCCCCACGCGTGGAAAAGCGCGTCTGTGTGTCTGGCTGTTGGGGAGGGGGTAACCGCCGTGCAGCAGCAGCGCTGCTCACTGCCTTTTGCTGTCAGCAGGAAGTGTTAGAGGAGGCAGCAAGCTCCACCAGCAAGCGCAGCCCTGTCACAGGTCAATGGTGCGATGTGCCCGGCTGTGGCAGGGAGGGTGCGGTGTGTTAAGCTGCAGTGCCCAGGGGTGCAGCACGCAGGGGTGCGATGTGGCAGAGTGTGACATGCTAGGGTGCAGCGTGTGGTGGTGCACCAGCTCTGCTGCCCCTGCCTCCCTCTCCTCTGACTGCTGAACCCACCTGTGAAGTGTTTTCCATGGCCAAGGCACTTAACGTCCCTCCGGCACTGCAGCTCTGCCCCGCCAGCGTGGGGGTCTCTGCGGGGCTCCTGGCTGTAGGATCGATGTGGCAGCGCTGAGCGCAGCTGCCCTGCAGATGGCAGTGACATTCTGTGCTGCAGCAAACCCTCTGCCCCCATGCTCTGTACTTTTTTTTCCTCGCTGTTGGGAGGGGGGAAAAAAAGATCAACAAGCCTTCATGCAGACTGAAAAACGTATTTTATATTAACTTTCCTTTGGCCCCAGTCTGCAGCCTAGAGAGAGCAGGGCTGTACTGAGACAAAATATTGCATTGTCCATTCCCACATAAAAGCCTAGAAAATGTAAGATACGTGGGCATGGCTCTATTACATTTATTCCTTCCATTTACTTCTCATGTTATGTGGGCTTTTTAAAGGTAAATGAAAGTGATATGGTTTCTTGCTATTTCGTGTAGAAATAGCCAGTACAAATCCTGATTTTTAGAACTGTGGAAAAGAAAAGGCACTCCCATGCCCCTCATTACAGCTAGTTACTGGAGACTTCAGCTCAAAATAGAAAAGTCCTTCCTTGCATTTTCCTTTAATGAAACCTAAAATAAAAAAGCTTAGAAACCTGTTGGGTTTAGGTTTCAGTGTTTTGCTCCTGCTGGTATGATCAGACAGCTGAGAATACTCCTCTTTCAGAAGGGTTATATAAAGGGTCCATGAAAAATTCACTCAGGCCAACTTAAACCTTCATGTTGATTTGCCTCAGCAGTGATCTTACCAAGTATTTGATCCGTTAAAGGTGTCGATAGGTAACAGCTCAAAGCTGAAACATTACAGTAAGGAGAAATAATCTGCCAGTCAATGAAGCTTCATTTTGACTGAATCTTAGCCAGTGGCTTAGAAAAAGACATAAATTCCCATCACTGTTACATTTGTGTGCTCTTGCTTCATGTGATGCAGAGCTACTATGGCCAGCAGCTGTGTTGCTATTGAGGTCTGAAACAACCTGAGCAGAGAGCCCTGCTGCCAGTGCAGATGTTAGGAATGCCTGTGCTCTGAGCCTGGAAAGCTTTGGGAATTAACAGTAACTCTCCGGGGCTCTCACAGTAAGTAAATGACACTAAGGAGTGTCATGTCTCATGGATGTTTTTCTTATGCTAGAGAGCCTTTGATTTTAGTTTGGGATGGGGAACATTTTTGCTGGTTGTTGCAGTGTTGCATGCACTTCCAGAGAACGGCTGAGCACTCAGCCCAGCTCTTCCCTTCCCATACAGCACATGTGTGAGCATCACCACTGCCTCTCAGCCTTCTCTAGCCACTTTATAATTTTTTCTTAGAACTAGAGGCATGTGCATGTTTTGGTGTATACAGGGCAGTGTTAGAGCAAGTGGCTTCAGATGCTGTGGTACAGAGTAGGACAAACTTTGCCAGGAATCAGTCAATAAGATGTGAGGAAGTCTGTTGGCATAAGGTTGGGCAGGGCACACACACATATTTCTGGATCTTTGATGGTGTTTGATCCCTCAAGTTCACCTGCTGTGAAAAGACAAGGCACACATGTTTGTGACAATTTGTGACATTGCAAAAATAAAGGTAAGGTAAGTTAAGAGGGGAGAGGAACGCATGCAGCTGGTAAAAAAAGTAATTTATATTGTCTGTTGAAGCTAATATAAATCACATTATTCCTCTTGTCATTGTTCCTAGGCTCTCATTAAAGGCCTGCCACGAAACTACAGTAGTCATCTCTGCTCTGCAGAGACAAAGGCTGTAATATTTTCCCCTCAGCCCTGATGCTTGCTGCCATACTGATGGCTCCCAGCAAGGGCCAGGAGTGCATATTGGTGCAGGTGGTCACTGTAGCTTTGCTGGAAGGAGCTTTCCAAAAACTGGCATCCTAATCCACTCTAAACCTTCAGATGTATTTCAGGAGAGGGATTCTCTGTTGCTGCTCTCAGCAGAGGTGGTGGATGGACTGGTCTGCTCCTAGGGGGCCATTTCCTCTGCTCTTTCCTTGCAGCAGAGCTCCCACATCACAGAGCTCCCACAGCACTGATTCGGCTGAGGCAGAGAGCCAGGACATGGCCAGTGTCAAGGCCAAGGGTCTGAGTAGTTCCTCACTGCTGTGCACTATTTGAAACCTAGGGGTCAGCCTAGCCCTTAGAGCTATGAATACCACCTAGAAATACCTAGAAATGCACTCCCCTAGCTGTGCATACATGCTGCAGTTGGTTGGGGAGAGTTATGCTTTTGTCTCGGTTTCTGACTGAAAACCAAAGACCAGTATGGTGAACGCTGGCTACTTGTTCCCCATAGTTGACCTGATTTCATCCAAAATCCCCAAGCAGAGCTGAGCTCTCACAGCTAATTAGACAGCTAATAGACTGCAATGCTAAAAAAATTAATCCTTTTGCTATTGACACTGCTCTGTATCTCAGCCACAGATAGAGCATGTTTTCCTTTTCTGTGCCTGCCCTCCTTGCCCTGTTCTGCTGCTGCTGTGCTCTCCCACTTGAGTTCAGCTACAATTTCGGTCCTACTGTCTGTGAATAAAGAGGTGCCCTTGTGCTGCAGTCACCTTTGCTGCCCAGACTTGGCCAGCTCACATGCTGTGCAGCTCCTGCCAGCCTCTCCTGCCTCTACCTTCCCCTGGGCTTTTAGGTTAAGTGGTTCCCCACAACCTCAGCAATTTTGCTGTGCCAGCAGTCTTGCCCTTTGGTTTAGTAGGAGCTCCAATCCTGTGCTGTGGCCTTCTCTCCCATGAGTAGAAGTTGTTCAAGACCCTTTACAGTATGAGCTCACTCATATGACAGCTGCTTACAGGAGCAGAGTGCTCAGCTAAGACACAGGAGGTCAGCAGGGACAGGGAAGAGAAGGAGTGTTGCGTGGGAGCCCATTTTTCTTCTGCAAAGCTCCCTCAGCAGCAGCCCAGCTGAGTATGGCCACCTGAGCAAGCCAGTGATGATATATTTAGAAAAGAATCTGGTATGAAGCTGAAAGGCAGCTTCTTAAATTGACTAAATTACATTTGTACTTTTCAAACAGAAAAAAAAAAAATAAAAGAAAGAAACAACACAAACCAAAACAAAACCAACTTGTAAATCACATATTTACCCAATGGAGCACGCGAACGAGCTCTCATACAAAACCCAGATGTTCATTAGCAACTTGCATTTTTCTTCCTTGCTGCTACCATGAAAAGTAAAACTGGGGGAAAAGTCAGCTCTGTTGAAGGAGTATAAAAGAGTGAGCTAAGTCTACAAAATCCAGGAGATTTCCCGTTAAGACTGAAAATCTGGGGTACTGTTGTAGTCTTTTAATTTGGACTTGAGATATAAATTAAAGCCCGGATATCAGGTCAGGTGCTCAAGTTCTCAGCCCTTAGCTGTGGAATGGCCAGGTTAAGTTACTTAGATTTTTCCTGTTGCTGAATAAAGCTAAAATTCTGTGTGCCATATATTTGCTCATCATAAAATGTTCTCTCCCAGCCAGTAACAGCTTCTTTGTTGGCGAAGCCTGTCTAGTTTATGAGCTCCCCAGCCTTTGTACAGTGTACTGGGAGTTAAGAACTTCCACATGGTGCTTGCTCTGAGCCTTTTGTGAATAGGCAAAACAAAGCTCTTGCTCTGTGTCCAACAAATGCATCAAATATGGTTCAAATTCTCTGGTTTGAAATGCAAAGGATAATATTGATTTTTTGTTAAGGTAAATGTCTTTAATTGTACGCTATATAAACTCGACTTTTACCGAGACATAATGGGCTCTGGGCAAGCTCCCAGCACAGCAGTATGAAAATGTATCTTTTAGTGTCTCCAGAAGAGAAATGCAGAATTAATATTTATATGAACAAAAACTAAATGCAGTACATCCCCAATCTCTCAAAAGCATGTACTGAGGCAGAGGGCATTTACACAGATGGAAATCAATGTTAAAGTAAGCTCAACACACCGGAGCGCCTGGTGATGTGGACTGTTTAGTGCTTTGAATTGTGATGGTGTGAGTGGGAGCAGAAAATGAAATGAGGGAAAACAGACAATGAGAGAATGTGAAGTTCATAAAACTGTCACTGTATGAATCAGTCTGATCCGGCTATAGAGAGTGGATGGGATCTTGATGCAAAGGGGAACCGAGAATCTCAAGAGCAAAGCAGCACTCTGAAATCCTCACATATGTCCCACTTGTGAGTGTTTACAAGTGTGATGAGCATGAGAAGACCATGAAGTGGGTGACTCACCCACTCAATCTTGTTTTATCAAAGGAGATAAGAGACCAAGCACTCATGCAGGAGATGATATCTTTTCATTTATTGCTAAACTACCATAGTACAGGCAATATATAAAAAAATATTTTACAGATAGCAAAAACATCATTACGTTGGAGGTTAACAAATGTTGTTGTAGGAATGTGAATGATATAAACCCATTTTTAAATTCTTAAAGTTAGGCTTTTGAACAGTTTGATTAAAGGACTTGTGTTAGCCTGATCTGAATGACAACTGCTCACTTGTGTATCTATCAACATATGGTTTTACCTGAATGTACAGGGTAGGGCTTCAGCAAGGAGGCTTGGACTTCAGTGAGGAGGGGATCACTTCATAATTGCACTCACTCACACACTCACACACAAATATTTAAGTCCCAGTTCGGCCAACATTACTGAGACTTTATTAAGACATAATTAACTGCATCTTGAGTCTCTGTTCCCAGGTCTTATCATTTGTGCAGTAAGATACTGATGGCTGTTTAATCCTGGAATAATTGTTCCGCTGATGCGTTTCTGGGCTGTTACACATACATACATCATTACTCATCATTTCTGACTCAGTCACACTAGGAATTTGTACCCAATTTTGCTGTTTTATGAGAGTTACTGAAAAGGAACACAAAATGCTCGTTTTCCCTCCAGAAAGCCACTTGTTTGCAGCCTCTATGATCTGTTAAAGTGCCAGCACCTGCATTTGAAATTTATTGCAGTGTGGGTCAGCTATCAATGCTATTTTTTTTTTCCTACCCCCACAACCAATGAATATGGCTAAACAAAGCTTAAAAAGGCTAGCTCAGATACTGACTGGCAGTAAACTGCTTAAGCAAACTGCTGTCAGCTGTCACCCTCTGCAGCTATAAAGTATCAGACATTAAAACAGACAGATGTCAAACTTACTGCAATCATTCAAAAAGGTGGATTAGGCATTCAGAACTGAGATGAATAAAAAAATTGCAGGTTTCCATGTGTGGTGGCAGATAGGTGCCTTACACTTACAGGTAAGAAACCACTGCAATGTAAACGATGAGGAAAACAGTTGATTTCTGGAGAATTTGCAATTCACCCAGTCAAAACCCAACATTGGTGTCTCTTCCAATTGCACAGGAATACATAAGATAAATAACAAACCCTAAACTGGACCATCAGATGACTTCAAGTGGTGCAAAAGTTATGAAAGTCTCAAACCAGTTTAAAATTTGAAATTAAGACAGTCATTTTCTTCAACCCCATCTGGCAGATAATTGTTCCTTACTGAATAGCAATTTGGAAAGAAATGCAGGGGGAAAAGGCAGACTGAAATATTTAGAAACTTATTTCTGCAGTGCTTAAAGCTGTCTTTGAAGTCTTTGGAAAATCTATGCCATACATTTTTGATTTATTTTTTTTTTT
>VWYK01033293.1:16210-26501 GCA_013399775.1 Semnornis frantzii | reverse complement strand
GAGCTTCAGTCCTTAACTGCCAATCCATCACAACGAAGTTGTGTGATACTGAATATTCCTTTGGCCAGGTTGGATTTGTTGCTCTGGTGGTGCTCCCTTCTGGCTTCTGGTACACCTGCACCACTATTAAGACATGGGAATTTGAAAAAGTCCTTAGTTTCTCAGCAACAACTAAACCCATTAATATATTGTCAGCAGTTCTACTCCTATCAAATCCTGCGTTCAATCCAAAGCACAGCACTATCGTACCTACTAAGAAAAAAATACATCTGCTGTACCCCAGCCAAAACCATGACACTGACTACTCTCAATCCTTGCATAAAGGCATACATTGGGAGGTCCAAGTATAGTCAGGTGTGAGCTAGGCAACAAAGTACAACCTGTATGAGAGCGGAACAGAAGAGATGGTAAGAGAGAATAGCACATAAATGACTTGCTTGTAAAAAATAACAAGTATTTAAAGGGCTACATAGTATTTCACTCTTTCTTTTCTTAAATATGGACAGCTACAGTTCCATAACAAAAAGTAAGACTTTGCAAACCCAGGACTATATAAAAGAAGTAGAAGAATGAGGAGAAGCTACCTACGGAAAGGTGAAATTTTTGACTATCATAATTAGCTTGTCTAGCCAGTTTTAGGTAGGAAAAAAATCAGTTTGAACTTGTTTATTCCTGCACCTCTTGAGTATGTAAACAGTAAACTTTACTCTTTACATAGGACTTGGTCTTCTTTTCATGCTTCCTGGAAACAGCAACGTAATTTAATTTCTAAAAATGCTTTTAATGTGAAAGCCTGTATAAGTGAGGCAAAGGAGAGTGAGCTGCAATTACCACGAAAACATCAGTGGGAGAGATTTACATACCACATAAAATGTAAAATAAACTACTTAAAGCATGGGGCACACTGTTATGTCCCTGGGGTGTGTCAGCGTAATTGTGGAGGAGGAAGGCAAGACAGTTGCTGTATTTACATAAGGTGTGATGTCTCCCGGACAAAAACTCACATGGTAGTACAAACAAAGTAGTTCTGTAAGATGTTACATTTACATACTCACTGAATTCTTGTAGTTTTCTTTTACATACATGGAGTGAAAACAGCACTGAACTTTTGAGTCAACAGTATTCATTCTTGATGAGTAAGCAGAATACTATTGTTGTAGTATGGAAAATAAAATTGAATTTTCTGTGTAAAGCTTTCCTGTGAAGACAGATGGCTCTGAAGGCTTTTGCTGAAAGAATCATATTTAAGTCATGTGCTTACATAGAGTTTATTTAGAAGGTAGTTTGTGCAAGTGTGGAGTGGGACACATTGGTGCAAATCTAAGAGCAATGCTGACAAACCAGTAATTTGAGTGTTCCAGATCTATAGGCCTTGCAAAGCAAGTAACTGTCCTCAGCATTTGCTTATTTTTTTGAAACTGATGAAATACTTGATCTGCTGCTGGTAATTTCGTTCTTACTGATTTTATATCAAAGTAACATGAAGCTAAATGCGTATGTTTTGAGAAACGGATGGATTTCAGTTGTGGTGGGAGCCTTACAGGGAGGTAATTGCAAACCCCAAATTACAAGCAGAAGAAAGTCTTAGAAATTTTTTTTTTCAACTCACTGCTTCTGTAGTTTTTTTACTACATACTGAATTTTATTAGAATCTTTAAATAGCATAGTACGTTTTCTAGCATACAAAAAAAAAAGTTTAGTTGGTAGTTTCTACCCTTAAGAGGTGATTTGCTAAGGGTGCAAGTTTGTAGAAGAGCTGCGCTGAAAGCTGAGTAAGTTGAGACATTTTGTTTTGGCCTATCATGAGTTGTGCAGAAGTGTTGGGAGCCTCCTGCTTGCTTTCCTCGATGTCAGGTTAAACATTCTGGGAGAAGTGGTTTGGCACAGTAAAGCACTTCCAGAAACTTTGCCATTTTTGTGAAGGAATTGTGTTGATTGGATGAAAACAATACGTGCGTGTTTCTGTGATTTTTTTATTTAACTATATTTAATATTTTGGTGCTTGTCAAAGTGTTCCATAGAATATCTGCTGTCAAATAATGTTCAGATTTTATTCTTCTGTTAAGTCTTTGCATCTTGACCTTTTCACCATAGCGAGTACTTAGCCTACTTATTACACTGGTTTATGTTTAGTAGCTCTGTTTTTAGGGGTTGACTATAAACTTAAACCTTCAGAATTTTTGCATGTTTCATGTCCCTTAGGATGAGCTTCTGTATGGAAGATTCCTGTTTCATCTCTTTCCGCAGTATTCAAACAACAATTATTAATGGCTGAGAGCAGTTCTGAGGAACAAGACCTGGGGGTCTGGGGTGATAAAAAGCTCAAGATGAGGTTGCAGTGTGAGTGCAG
Organism: Semnornis frantzii; assembly: GCA_013399775.1. NCBI lineage: Eukaryota > Metazoa > Chordata > Aves > Piciformes > Ramphastidae > Semnornis > Semnornis frantzii. The sequence continues at coordinate 24,151 of VWYK01033293.1, read as the reverse complement.
CCCAGACAGCAACTGAGTCCTGGGTTGCAGCAAGAGCAGTGTGGGCAGCAGGGCAAGGGAGGGGATTCTGCCCCTTTGCTTTGTTCTCCTCAGACCCCACCTGGAGTCCTGTGTGCAGTTCTGGAGTCCCCAGCACAGGAAGGACATGGAAGTGTTGGAGAGGGTCCAGAGGAGGCCACCAAGATGCTAAGATTTCCAGTAGCGTTCTGTCAGGTATCACATTAATGATCCTTCCTTCATGGTGTTATGAGGTAATTCATGAATGTTCCTGGTCCAGGTGGGAAAGAAGTGTTGAAATTGGTATGGAAAACAGATACAGAGTAACCGAAAGCCAAACTAATAGGAAAAAAACAAGTCCTGGTTGCTGCACAGGAGGCCTGTTGAGATTTAGTGTCACTGGAATAACAGGTCTCAAAAGTTAGGAATTAGCTTGTTAGCTCCATGAGCATGCCAGCCTCCCCCAGCAGATGAAGCAAACAGCCTTTTCCTGGCCATTCTTTCCCTTCCTTGGGTGTGTAATGGATTGCAACATTGTTCGGATTGCAGGACATTGCGAAATTGACTCTAACCTATACGGGATTGGTGCCACAGAAGGCTGCCGGGAGAGAGGCAAACGCTTAGGGACTGGGAGACACTGTGGTGCCTTCTTTCAACTACACTGCTGATTTTTGGCATTCTGGGCTTTGGTGGTTATTGTGTGTCGTTTTGCTTTTCCTGGATTTATGCTTGTGAAAAGAAAGGCACTGCAAAGGGCTGACTGACTCAGCAGATGGTGAAGTGAAAGGGACTGTTTTTAGTGTGAAGCCTTAAGGTTTGCAGCATGATTTGGGAAACTGCGTGCCAGATTGTTGCATTGCCAAAAACTGTATTAAAACAGCAGTGCTGGTTTTACAAAAGCTAATTCATTGGTTTAATGTTGCAGTTTCCACATCTTTGTTATGAAAGTCTTCATAACTCTGAGTATTCTGCTTCAACTACCTACTACGATTTCACAGAAAAGGACAAGAAGTTAGCATCTGTATTAATGATATTACTTCATCTATTGTTTTGGAAACTTGGGAACATTTCCTGTATTCCTCCACACTAAACAAAACCTTCTGAGGATAGGGACTATTATCTCACCTGAAGCCAGAGAGTGTTTGCCTGCTTACTTCTACTTAGAAGAACGGAATAATTTTTTTGTTTCAAGTGCTCTGCCTACTCTTTTGCAAATGAGAGATGATAGTCATTTGTCAGCTCAGCCACATTTCAGAGGCTGTTGCAAGCAGCAGAACTTTGCCTGGAGGCAGATGCACGTGTCTGAAACTAAAATTTCTGGGGGAGGATAAGTATTTGTGTATGAAAACGTATGTTCAGTCAAGCAGTTTGATTTAAAGTATGTATTTTTCTGTTGACATTGACAGTCCTACTACACTTTCAATCTGGCAGAAGGCAGCAAATGAGTCCCTCTTCACTTCCATTTCTTTCCCTCATCACAGAATTCTTGTTTTAAATAGAGCATTAGTATTTTCAAAGAAATGAGTCCCTGGGCCAGGCTTTTTACCCAAGGGAAGTTCTACTTATTACTTCTATGCTCTAAGCTAAGTATTTCAAAAAGTTTACTTTTTATGTGCAGTAAACTTGCTATTCCCACATTCCTCATAAGCACTTATGATCATAGAATGGTAAGATTGGAAGTGACCTCAAGGATCATCTAGTTTCAACCCCCTGCCATAGGCAGGGACACCTCCCACTAGTACAGGTCACTCAAGGCCTCCTCCAACCTGGCCTTGAACACCTCCAGGGAGGCAGCAGCCACAACCTCCCTGGGCAACCTGTGCCAGTGTCTCACCACCCTCACTCCAAACAACTTCCTCCTGACATCCAGTATCAATCTCCCCTCTGCCAGTTCAAACCCATTGCCCCTTGTCCTGTCATTGCAAGACCTTGTCAATAGTCCTTCCCCAGCCTTCCTGTAGCCCCCTTGAGATCCTGGAAGGCCACTCCAAGGTCTCTTGGAAACCTTCTCTTCTGCAGGCTGCAGAACCCCAACTCTCTCAGCCGTTGCTAATATTTCCGTTACTTACTGTGGAACTTATGTGACGTGCTCAGATTTGTAGAACTTTGTAGACAAGAATACAGCTTTCTCATTTTCTTTGATTAACAAGTGCTAATTGTATCTTTCAAGAGAGTACCTCCTATTTGATTTGTGAGGGGTTTTTACATTTACATTTGGTTCCTAACTTAGTAAATATATAAACAACCTTTTTTAGCTCTGTATACAGCCATAAATTATTTTGTTTAGAGTAAGGACTCTAATATATTTCATTCACAATGAAAGTATAGAGCTTAATAGAGAGCAGATTGTCTCTTATGCCAGAGTGCCAGGAGAAGTGTCTAAAGAGACTTAATTAGATGTGTGGAGCAGTGGCTTTACTTTGGGGACTTCCTGCCACTTGGCACTTTGCTTTATATTAATATTTTCTCCTGACAATAATCACTGAGATCCTCTGCAAATGTTAAGAAGCACTGTGCAAATTTGACATTTGCTTTTACAAATTTATCAGTTAATTTAAGTACTGCCTGTTGTGAAAGGCGATTCTAAGAGCCTTGCTTAAATACTCCCTCCTCCCACTTTTCTCACTTCCAGTATTATGCTCCTGCACACCATATAATACCGTATGCATGTGGTATCTCCAAAACAGCAAAGCCTTTCATTAGAACAATGCTGTAGTTCTGTTGCTCCATATGAGTGTTACAAAATTAATAACTGATATTCTGATATCCAGACACAGATTGTTAATAACTATGAAAGTTGTTTATTAACATTAAATCTCTCCAGAAAACTTAGTTGCAAGGTTCGAAACACACGGTTTGGAAATTTATACACACAGGGAACAGGCAAAACCGGAACACTGTGAGAGGTACCCAGCAAAGGCAAACATACTGGGAGAGAATGTTTAGCGGTCAGTATCTACTGCTTGTGGTGAGTGATCCCTCTTATCCACTGGATGGACACAGGAAGCTCCTTTCTGCTCATGGCAGAATGCAATTAGTGATTATAAGAGGCTTTAAGTATTGACTCGCAAAATATTATCAGACAGTACCCAAAGCACGTGGAGGGATTGCTGTTGGCGGTCTCAAAGCCATTAGAGGCTTTGGAGTTTTCCCAGGCTTCTGGGTGCTGGAGAAAGGAGGCAGTCAAGCTCTGACCTGGTCCTGACTCTCTGGATGACCTGTGTTACTTCCAGGAACTCCTGTCTTGGCAGGAGGCTTTCAGGTACAGGCAGGATGTCTCACAGTGCGCAGTTTCAGCACCGTGTCACGCTGGTTGTGCAGGCTGATCGTGTGGAGGCATTTAGAGCCTGTGCCTGGTCACTGCAGTTCCACACATCTCAGGATGCAATGAGGCAGCAGCAAGCATGGATACAATGGCAGAGCAGCCCTTGTGCTACCTGCTCATCTCTTTTTATCAATACAGCCTGAGACTAATGGGGCTTTGGACATAGATTTGCCAGTCAGGATGGTACTTTGCCAAGCTTGACCATACTAGCTGCAGCCAGGGCTTTGGTCCTTTTTCCTGGGGTTGCTTCCCCCAGCACAGAAGGAGGGGGAGCAGGGGGAACACTTTGGGGCAAGCCTGGACATGTGTAAGCCTATTTTGGCCTATTTAGGCCTACTATGACAATGGGATAGAGTTTGCCACTTGTAAACTGATTTCTTGGTCTTTGAAATATCACTAAAGCAGCATAATTTAATTTCTGTAGTTCCATTAAAATATATCAGTGGAAATGGAGAAGCTAGGTGTGACCATAACTCAGGTATGTTGTGTGTGGGGTTTTGTTTGTTGTTTAGTTTTTCTTCCCTCAACTCTGTTCTGCCACACTTCCCCCATGAGCTTGCCTGATGTTTATTTTTTTTACATCAGATCAGTATGCAAGATGTTACAGGTTACTGAATTGAACATTAGACATGAAAATGTAGCACACAGCTTTCCTGAAGCATTCTGCTCACTGTTGGTAACCATACAGCATGCAGTCTTACTGAACATTTATCAGGGCTTCCATGATTGATTTTAATATAATTACATATTTAACTACTTTTGTATTTGTCATTAAATGGGATTTTGTTTTCCTCAGTAGGTCTGGGAACCTTTACTTTATTCTGAGGCGGGGAAGATTTGAAAAGGAAGCAGTCTTGCTCAGTTGAAGGAATCCTGTTTGTTTTCCAGTGTTAGTGTCAGGCACGCTCTTTCTACCTTGAGAAAAACTAACCAATGAAACCCACGATGTGTTGTACACACATCTGTATAGTTAGCTGGAGCTGATACAGGTTGCTGTATCAGAGAGGTTTGATGATTCTGCCTAGTTGCTGCTGCTGGACTTGCATTTTGTTGAGGAAGGTGACTGAGCTCTTAGAGTAAGCAAACAAACAGGAAACTTGTAACTGACACTAAATCTTGTTCTCTTGACTTCAAGGTTCCTCTATAGTGAATGCTGTTTCAGCTGGAGGAGCTGACATGTGTGTAATGCATTTTGCACTGTGGCTCACGTCTTCCATAGGAATCTGTGCTCGTTGCTTTGCATACTGGTGAAACAATGAGGGTAGTGTTCCCTGGTGGCTGAGGAGAAGGTACAGAGAGTGTTTGCCATCTCGCAGCTATCAACACACAGCTTTTTGCTGATAGTCCTACTGAAGGCAAGCATGCCAAAATTTTTTGGACAGTTGACAAATTGCATGCAGTAACAAATATTTATGTAGTCTCTGTTAAAAATAATTATTCAAATTATTATTTATTATACTTAACACTTTCTGGAATAAAACTGTGGTGGCTTTGTGTGCTTTTTTTTTTTTTTTTCCTAAAGTACCGTTGGTCACTTCAAGACCAACTAGTAGAATATGTGGCTTTCTCAGTCTTACAAATCTGTTTTCTCTGGAGTTTCATGGCAGTCTAGTAATTTTATTCCTTTTTCATGCTTTCATCTTCACTCTCTTGCTCTGATGTCTCTGACCAAGTGCGGAGTCATACTGAGTTGGTAGGAAAAATAAGATGTTGAAATGGAATTGGCTGCGTGTTTTATGGCAGCTATGTGTGCATTGGTAGCTCTGCATGGCTGTTGCTGTTCTGAACATTGACTGTGTCAGAAGGAAGTTCTCTGAACAATGGGAGTGTAAATATGGAGACCATTCAGTATAAACACTGGAACACAAGGCAGTTGTGGTTTGCACGACAGACATTGTGGCTACAAATCTGGTCAGCACACCATAAGGCATTTGCCTCTGTCTCACGTGACATCCTGGTCACCAAACTGGAAAAACAAGGACTTGATGGATGGAGCACTGCTGGGTAAGAAATTGGGTGGATGGTTTCACGCAGAGTGGTGATCAAGGGCACAGTGTCCACCGGGTGACCAGTGACAAGTGGCTCCCTTAGGGGTCAGTGCTGGCACCAGTGCTGTTTGACATCTTTTGTCATAGAAATGGACAGAGGAATTGAGTGCACCCTCAGCAAGTTTGCAGATGACACCGAACTGTGTGGCACAGTCGACTTGTTAGAGGGCAGGGATGCCATCCAGAGGGACCTGGACAGGCTGCAGAGCTGTGCCCAGGCCAATCTCATGACATTCAACAAGGCCAAGTGTAAGGTCCTGCAACTGGGTAGGCACAATGCCAAGCACAGCTCCAGGCTGGGTGGGGAATGGCAGACAACAGCCCTGAGGAAAAGGAGTTGGGGGTCTGGGGTGATGAAAAGCTCAAGATGAGGCTGCAGTGTGAGTGCAGCCCAGACAGCAACTGTGTGCTGGGCTGCAGCAAGAGCAGTGTGGGCAGCAGGGCAAGGGAGGGGATTCTGCCCCTTTGCTCTGCTCTCCTCAGACCCCATGTGGAGTCCTGTGTGCAGTTCTGGAGCCCCCAGCACAGGAAGGACATGGAAGTGTTGGAGAGGGTCCAGAGGAGGCCACAAAGATGCTGAGAGGGCTGCAGTAGCTCTGCTGTGAGGACAGGCTGAGAGAGTTGGGGCTCTGCAGCGTGGAGAAGAGAAGGCTTCCAGGAGACCTTAGAGTAGCCTTCCAGGATCTGAAGGGGGCTCCAGGAAGGCTGGGGAGGGACTATTGACAAGGTCTGGTAATGACAGGACAAGGGGAATGGGTTTGAAGTGGCAGAGGGGAGATTGAAAGTGGATGTTAGGAGGAAGTTGTTTGCAGTGAGGGTGGTGAGACACTGGCACAGGTTGCCTGGGGAGGTTGTGGCTGCTCCCTCCCTGGAGGGGTTCAAGGCCAGGTTGGAGGAGGCCTTGAGTGACCTGTGCTAGTGGGAGGTGTCTCTGCCTGTGGCAGGGGGTTGGAACTGGATGATCCTGGAGGTCTTTTCCAGCCCTACCATTCTATAATTCTGTGATCAGAGTGGCTGGGCAAAATTTGTTTAGAATATTGGGCATCATTGTTAGGTCTTAGGAAGGATTTAAATCTGGGTAGGGTGTGAATTATAATGAGGCTGCTATAAAAATAATTAATTAGTTTATTAAATGTTAAAAAAAGAAGTTCCCAAAACTTATTTACAGTCAACACAGATTCTGTTGTGTGGTTGGCAAAGATATTTTTGCAGAATATATAGATGCAATCAGGTTGATTTAACAACTTCAGAAAACTTTTAGAAATTTAAACTATGAAAGACAGCACAACCTGCTGCTGAAAAGTTAAACACAGCATAAACCTGCACAAACTTTTGAGAAGAGAGCTAAGGTACTCACTGTCCTGAGTCTCAGTATTGGTAATCCAAAATCATGTGCAGATGCACGAACAAGAGACCACAGTCTCTGACATGTGGTGGCCTTTCGACATGGCAGTGGTGCGGGGTGGGAGGGAGTTTGCTGCTTGCACAATTCGAGTGCCTTGTCTGAGATGATTCACAGACAGAGGCAAATCCTCTGTGGCTCTCAGGAAACTGTCAGATCAACTAAGCGCTTGGGCGAAAAGCATCCCCAGGCTTACAACTTTGGAGCCAGCTGGAGAATGTGATGCATGGCGCTGGCCCTGTCTGCCTGGCCAGGAGCGCCTGGACCAGGTCCCTGATGTCGCAACCCATTGCTAGGCCATTACTAGACCTGGACAGAGTTAAACTGACTCAGGCTTGGCTGAACTCAGGTGGGTGGCTGGTGCCCTTGGCTGGGTTGGGCAGATAAGGCAGTGCCAGTGTCTGCCATTGGTGGGTGCAGCAGGTCTCAGGGACAGGTGAGGTAAAAGTGTGCAAGGCAGGGCGGGCAGCAAGCACACAGTGGTGCTGACCAAACAGGTTAGCTAAATGTAAGCTTTTTACCAACTGTCTTTGACCAAGAGCAACGAATTAAAATAGCCCTGAAACCAGTTCTAGGTCATTTGACCAAGAAGGTGTACCTCTTCAGTGTCATGACCTGTGTTTGCCACGAACAAAGCAGGGTGCAGAACAACTCCAAACGTGATGTTTCTGTGGCAGACTGAGAGGCACCGAGGCTTTGGTCAGCTCTTCACAGGCTGGTAAATGTGGGAAGAGCTGGCAAGAGGAGAGTGGTGGGGGGTGAGGTATGTAGGCGTGTACTTAATACATCTTGCATATGTATCATTGAGTTCCAACCCCCTAACGCACGTACAGACATCTCCCACTAGTATAGGTCACTCAAGGCCTCATCCAACCTGGCCTTGCACACCTCCAGGGCAACCTGTGCCAGTGTCTCACCACCCTCACTACAAACAACTTCCTCCTAACATCCACTTTCAATCTCCCCTCTGCCAGTTCAAACCCATTGCCCCTTGTCCTGTCATTACCAGACCTTGTCAATAGTCCCTCCCCAGCCTTCCTGCAGCCCCCTTCAGATCCTGCAAGGCCACTCCAAGGTCTCCTGGAAGCCTTCTCCTCTCCAGGCTGCAGAGCCCCAACTCTCTCAGCCTGTCCTCACAGCAGAGCTGCTGCAGCCCTCTCAGCATCTTG
>VWYK01033293.1:993-16030 GCA_013399775.1 Semnornis frantzii | reverse complement strand
CCAGCACTGACCCCTGAGGGACACCACTTGGCACTGGTCACCCGGTGGACACTGTGCCCTTGATCACCACTCTCTGTGTGCTACCATCCAGTCAATTCCTTACCCACCAGTGCTCCACACATCTAGTCCATGTTTTTCCAGTTTGGTGACCAGGATGTCATGTGGGACAGAGTCAAATGCCTTACTCAGGTCCAGGTAGATGCCATCAGTTGCCCTTCCCTTGTCCACTGTCACTGTGACTTCCATCATAAAAAGCCACCAAATTTGTCAGGCAGGATCTGCCCTTGGTGCAGCCATTGCTGGGTACCACCAATCACCTCTGCTTCATTTTCCATTTGCCTTAGCAGAGCTTTCAGCAGGATCTGCTCCATGATCTTGCCAGGCACAGAGGTGAGACTGACTGCTCTGTAGTTCCCAGGCTCATCCTTTTTTCCCTTCTTGAAGATGGGTGTTATGTTTGCCCTTCTCCAGTCAGCAGGAACTTCCCCAGTCTGCCAAGACCTTTCAAATATGATGGACAGTAGTTTGGCAACTTCATCTGCCAGTTCCCTCAGGACCTGTGGGTGGATCTCGTCAGGCCCCAGGGACTTTTGCATGTTCAGATTCTTTAGGTGCTCCCAAACATGGTCTTCAGTTACAGTGGGCAGATCTAGTGCTTCTGCAGTAGGCTATGGTAATTGTGCAGTATGTTATCTCAGTTATATTAAACTCTTTTTATTTCAATCTTTATGTCCACCTGGAGGGTTCTTTGTGCATGTTACTTTTCCCTCACTTTTGTGTTGGAGGGGAATAGGTGGGTTAAGCTGTTACATTCTGTTTTGGTGGCCAATATGGGGCCCAAAAGCAGCTGTCTTAACTAAGACAGCCATTTTTGGCAGTAGCCAGAACGGTTTAGGTGAGGAGAAGTGACATGATGAGAGAGGATTCAGTTAAGGCTTGAGGCTTGTTAAGAGTTTTATGTAAGTTTGGTTTCTGTTGTGGCGTGTGTTTGTTTTTTCTTCTGTGGTGTGCTCACTATGTTAATGTGTTTGTCTGGGGGCTGCTAGGGCCAGTGTGCTGGCATTCTGTATATACTTCTGGTGATGGGCATTGTCTCAGAGGAGTGGCTTAGAGCTGTGCTGTTACTGAAATGCCAGGTTTTGTTCAGAGCAATACAGGACTCTGCCACTGAGAGATTTGCTCTTATGCTAGATAATTATGAGTGTTTGAGTAAAGTCTTAGGCAAGTGGTCCCCTCCAGTGCTTTGGTATTTCACATCTGAGAAAGTTCAAAATCTTGACAAGCTGGTGAAATGTTTGAAAAAAGATTTCTGTCAGCCTGGAAGTTTCTGAGAGAGAATAGTCCCTGTGGTGAGTTTGGGCCTGACCCATGCCTGTCAAGCCCTTCTCATCACTGCTCAGGGGCAAGAGAAGGTCTCTTGTTCTACAGGCATTCCTGCAGGCATGGCAGCTGCACCGGAGAATCAGCTGGTGCCAGTATCAGCTGGCCCTGTACTGACAAAGCAGCATCTAGGGAAAGAAGCTCATTCCACAAAAGGCAGGGGCAAAGCAGGGCTATCAGGGGAACAAGAGAAAAGAGCCAGAGCTGCTCACTCAGCTTTCATCTCTGGTTTCGGAAGGTGGCCAAGGACAAATAGTGGATGGAATAAACAGCAGGCCTCAGCAAGGCATAGAAAATCTACCTTCCTTTGTAAAAGCTGTGAGGGAGCTGTCCTGGGAGATCCCTCAACTCAAAAAGAAGATGTTCTATTCCCTACCTGTATGGTCCTGTGTTTCAGCTGTGAGGAGCAGGTGCTCTCTGCCCGAGGGAGAATCTAGGAGGTACACACTGTGGCACATCCTGTGGTTTTACTTGGGTAACCACAGGGAGGACATAAAGAAGCAGGATGGAAAAGCCAATCTAGTCCTATCTGCACAAGAGTGTGAATTACAAGGAAATTCTGCCTAGAAGTGCCCTGCTCCAGTTTTCAGTGGAAAATTGCCCAAGAAGAGCAGAAAAAACTAATAGTGCTTCTGATCCTCCTGGAGGGACTCTCAAAGCATCCTCACAAGGTGCAATCAATCCCAGTCAGAGTTAGAGTGGCCCTGCCTCCAACCAGGTGGAGGAGAGGAACAGCTGGGTTTATTGGACTGTATGAAACCAAGGGCTTGGCAAGTGCAACCTGTGAGAGTATAAAGCTTTAGCAGATACAGGTGCCCAATGTAATCTGATGCCATGAAATTGAGGGGTGGAATCCATCTGTGCTTCTGGTATGATAGGAGGATCCCCACATCAGTATGTGTTGGAAGCTGAGCAGTGGAACCCAACCCACATTTTGCTTTCACTTAGAGCAGAGGGAGCCACTGGAACCAACTGCCCCAGGGATAGAAACACAGCCCCACCATTTGGACTGGTCCAGACTGGAGCTGGGTGGAGCTCCAGAACCTCTGCAGTGAGAAGTCTTCTGTGAGAATGATGTATGATGTATATTCAATGTTAATTGCTGCTAGGCGTAATGCAGACCTTACAGAATAAGAAGAGGTGGAGAACTTCATGGGTTGAGTTGAAAATGTACTGCTGTTATTATTCAGAAAACATCCTGCCTCATGCCAGCTTCGAAAGGAAAGTGCTGACTGGAGGCTGAAGTTCGAATTGTAATAGGAGAGAGGCTTTCTGTGCCGGTTGCTGCTTTGGGGTTCTGGGTTTTGGTGTTGGCTGTTTTGGGGGGGATGGCAGTGGGATGGGTGGGAGTTGGCTAGCTCTCTATTTTCTCCTTCATTCTGCTGCTTTTCTGCATTTTGCTACACTTCTGCAATAGGCTAAGGTAATTGTGCATTATTATGTTATCTCATTTATATTAAACTCCTTTTATCTCAACCTCGAGGTTTTTGTGTGCGTGTGTCACTTTCCCCTCACTTCTGTGTTGAAGGGGAACAGGCAGGTTAACCTGTTACAAGCAGGCGAAGGCAACATGACCTAAGTTTTAGAAAAAAGCTATTTTAGGATGTGTGCAAAATCATCAGGTCGGCAGTAGTGAGTTCTAGTTTTCAGTAGTTCAGTTTCAGCAAGGGAAGGCATGTGGGATTTTGTGTGGTTTCAACCTGTTGCTCTTATTCATGAACTGAGTGATGGATAGCAGAGACCTATGAACTCTGAATACAAGATATGTTTGGGAATATGTACAGATGTACAGAGATGGGATTGCAGTGCAGAGGAGTCAAATGTTGTCAATATGATGTGAAAGAATAGGATGAAATTCAGAAGAATATGTGAAATAATCTATACTTAGGTCAAAACATCATAAAAATTAAAGATGCAAAACAACTGTTGTTTGTGCTCTCCCGTTCCCCACCCCAACCTAGAATTATAAAAGGAGAGTTGACAATGCAGCACTGCTCAAACAGAAGAGGTGTATGTTTTGGCATGAATGAATGGTGGTATAATCTGGAGGACATGAAGAGCTGAGCCTTCTACTCTCTTCTCTGTTGTAAAGTTGAAGTACTGTATCAGTTTTAACCATTGTACTTCAAGAAAAATGTAGGTACACTTAATTTTATAGAATTGTCAGAGCCGGCAGGGACTCCAAGGATCATCCAGTTCCAACCTCCCTGCCATGGGCACAGACACCCTCACTCTAGATCAGGATGCTCCAAGCCCCATCCAGCCTGGCCTTAAAGACCTCCAGGGATGGGACTTTAACCATCACCCTGGGCAACCTGTTTCAGTGTCTGACCACCCTCATGTTGAAGAACTTCTTCCTAACATCCAATCTGAATCTACCCACTTCTAGTTTTGCTCCATTCCTCCTAGTCCTATCACTACCTGACATCTCAAAAAGTCCCATACCAGCTTTCCTGTAGACCCCCTTCAGATACTGGAAGGCCACAATAATGTTTCCTCAGAGCCTTCTCTTTCTCCAGACTCAAGAGTCCCAACTCTATCTTCACAAGAGGAGCTCCAGCCCTCTGCTTATCCTTGTGGCCAGGAGGATGATCATGCCAATTTGCCTAAGGAGGCTACTGGTAATGACCATCGATTCAGAAGTGGTATATGCAGAAAGAATAGTTGAATTGGCACTTTTGTAGCCAATAGAGAAGATGAAGGGAAATTACTAGTTAAGTACATGGAAGATCAATACCACAAAAAAAAAAAAAAAAAAAAAAAGGGAATATTTAATTTTGGGAAAAAAAAAAAAAGTGAATATCTGACTTTGGTAGATACACAAATACACTTTGCTTACTGATGGCAACATGGACCATTCTCTGTGTCCCGGTGTCATTGCTTACTTTTCGTTTGTTTGTTCTGTAAGACCTGCTTCTGTTTGATATCTGGATAGCACTGCACAAAGAACTTCTCATCTTAGGAACCTTTAAAGAAGTCAATAAATCAGGAATATCACCAAAATGTTGATCTTCATCTAACCAGGCACATAAATACTTCAGTTAAACCTCTTGAGCAGATAAAAGGAAAATTGCTCCCACATTTGCCAGCTTGTTAGCCCTCAATGGACTGGCTTCCTCATCTGTAAAATTGGATCAGGTTCCCCACCTCTGCAAGGCACTTGTATCACTTTTCTTCAGTAAAACTCTAAAAAAGGCAATTTAAGACAAACACCAATTCCCCCCCCTCCATGTTTGTGACAATTGTATATGAATATTATGTGATGTAATATAATGGATTAATTATGACTATTATTAGTTTTGATATTAATAACCAGGTGAAAAATAATAAGCTATGAAAAATATTAACATTAAATCTCATCAGAAAACTTCTTTATAAGGTTCAAACACATGGTTATGGGAATTTAAACAGTTAAGCAAAACTAGTAAAATAGAGTAATTTGATCTTTTGGAGAGATTCTTGCAGTACAATATTGCTGCTTGCCCCCTAGGAGGCTTCTTTCTGCTGAAGCAGGAGACACAAACAGTTACAGAACCAAACCAAAGCAAAAGCTTTTAGAATATTTATTCACAAAATAGTATCTCAGCACTTCCAGGGCTGCATTACAATTCCAGGCAGTACCCAAAAACACTTGCAGGGTTGCTGTTGGTGGTATGGTACCTGCTGGAGGCTTTCAGAGTTTCCCAGGACTCTGTCAAGGTGCTGAGGCTTAGACAGTCACTGACCAGGTCTTGGCTCCTTCCTGGGCAGACGATGTCCTTCCAGGGCTCCAGACTTGGCACAGAGGTTTGCCAGTATGCAGGCAAAGATGCGATGTCTCGGTGGTAGCAGTGATATGCTCTCTCTCTCTAAATGGGCTCTCCAGCTAGGACCAGCTTACCTCTTGCAGTTCATGCTATGCTGGCCATGCATTTTGGGCAGCTTTCAGCAATCATTCATTTACTGTGTGGGGGCACTTAATGCCTCTCCCTGATAAACTGAGGCACAGCAAAGTTTCCAGGTGGACAAGCTTGAAGCATCAAAGCTTGCTGTTACACAACAAAACTGGCCTGAAGCAGGGCAACAGCAGGGCAAGGCAGAGTAAGGAAAAATGGCTTGAGGCAGAGCACATTATTTACTATTTTGCTCCTACTTGTATCAGTTGTCTGAATCTGATGGCTCCATTTGACCACAAAGATTGGTCAATCAAAATGGCACTTTTCCAAAACTAACCATACTAGGTGAAGCCAGGTGCTTGCTGAAGTTGAGAAAGCACAGGCCATGCATGAGCAAGTGTATGCAAGTGTTTGCTTTTCCACCAGAGTAGACTTAGTGGCTCCAAGGCTTTTGTCGTCTTTCCCTCCCCACTCTAGCAAAGAGGGGGAAGAGGATCATGCCTGCAGAAGCCAGGACATGTATTAGGCCTATTTTGGCCTTCCATGACATTATGAAATATGAATACTTATTTCTGGTACAAATATCAATTACAATGTATTAATTGCAAAAATTCACGGTCAGTGGAAAGTATTTACACAGTATTTATTAAACAGTCCAAGGCAGTCAGAACTTGGAAAACAGGAAGGCAGGAAAATACGAAGTATACACAGCAGGCAGTACCAGCTATGGTCACAGATGGGCCAGACTCGCTTAGCGAGCCCAAATTTTTTAAGTCTTATAAGTTATGGAGACTTACAGAAAACTAGCCCAAAAAATTACAAAGGATTTCCTGAGGGAGTTTCCTGCATAAAGACACTTCCAAAACCACACAATTATTATCTCAAGGTTAAAAAGAAATATATTCCAAAGGCAGAGGGAAGGAGAGGCAAACGGAGTTGCCGTAAACTGAACTGCCGCAGACATGGCTGCTGTGAAACAAAAGCTACCAATGCTGTGAACTGTGCTGCTGCAGGCAGGAACCCAGTTAATTAGCTGCTAATAGGGTAAAAGCCACTAGGGATTCACTGGGGGAATTGTTACGAAATGATGCCAAATTAATAATGGATATTCATTTTGATATCCAGGCAGAGATTGTTAATAACTATGAAAATTGTTTATTAACATTAAATCTCACCAGAAAACTTAGTTACAAGGTTTGAAACACTGGGTTTGGAGATTTATACACACAGGGAACAGGCAAAACTGGAACACTGTGAGAGGTACCCAGCAAACACAAACATTTTACTGGAAGAGACGGTTCCTGTGGTCACTACACTGCTGGCAGTTCATTATCCTGCTTAGCCACTGGGTGGAAGCAGGAAGCTCCTTTCTGCTTATGGCAGAAGGCAATTAGTGATTACAAGAGGCTTGAAGTATTTACTCACAAACTACTATCAGACAATACCCAAAGCATGTGGAGGGATTGCTGTTGGTGGTCTCAAAGCCATTAGAGGCTTTGGAGTTTTCCCAGGCTCTTTTCTCAGGCAGCTGGAGTCTGGCACAGGCTCCGAATCTGGTTCCTCTTGACTCCCCATTCAGCAGCAGCCTTGCAGAGGGGCAGGCAGGATGCAATGCCATGTGCAGGCTTGGCACAGTGTCAGGCTGGCTGTGCAGGCCAAGTGCCTGCAGGACCTGAGAGCCTGTTCCTGGTTGCGGAGTTCCAGACAGCTCAGGATGCAAGGAGGCAGCAGCAGCACCATGAATACAACGGCAGAGAGCACCTTGTGCTACCTGCTCATCTGTTTTTTTCAGCGCAGGGCATTGTCACGAACGGCAGCAGAGGGAGTTGCAGAATCATGCTGTTTAAGTCACTCCCCTATTAATTACATTGTGAAAATGAAACTGGCCAATAGGCACAAGCAAGGTTTGGCCAATGTCATCCCTAAGGTAAGGCACACGTATATTCCCCAAAAGGCGGTTAGGTACATGTTTTGGGCTGCACCAGACACCTGAGATGTGATGCTGGATTACTACCCCTTAGGGCAGGCTTACTGGAGCCAGCCCCCATTGTCTGTTTTGTCTGCTCCCCCACTCACTCTTGGACCCTACAACAGGAGGAGGAGGGGCAGTGGCCAAACTGGTTTAGCCGTGGGTTTTTTTCACCCTTCCATAACAGTATTGCATGTTACAGTGCACCGTGTGGTGCCTACTCAGATGTGTCAAATCACTGTTAATCTTCTTGAAGGTAATTACTAATTTGCTTTGATAAAGGCAGTTGGGTCTGTGTCATGATTATTAATTACAAATATTAATATTCAAGGCGAAAAAAAAATTATTAATCCAGGGAAAAAAAATCCCCTCTAGAAATACATACAAAATTTACAGGCTCTAAGTATTCATTTGGGAATACTGGCCACAATAGGGAGGTATTTAATAGTAACAGTCAATTTAGAATGTTCAGAAAGTTGGAAAATAAACCACAAGCAGCTTTTCCCCATTATAAAGACAGCAGGCAAGATCCCAGAAAATCTAAGGAAGAGAAGCCAAAAAACCAGAATTTACTGACAAAGCTGCTGTGTGAGAGTGGAGAATTTCTTGTGAGATCCAGGAATTGGCCTGCAGAGTTGCAAATACAATCCACGTGTGGAGGCATGAACAATGGGACCAAATGAGCAGGGCTGCAACCCCGTAGGCCAATCAAAGTGCTGCAGGTTTGGAGCAAAGGTGCGCTCTAGCTGATACACTTCAACTGCATGTAGCAGGGAACGGCAGTTTTATGACAGTACAGCTCAGTCTGGTATGCAGACAGGGTCTGGGTAACAGGATCCACAGAGAAAGCCACGTGTGCTTTTGGATCACTGTTTATTACACCTTCAGACAGATGTGTCCATTGGCATTAAATATTGAGCAGGAACTACCCTGCCTGTAGAACTCTAGCGTGCGATTCTGCACCGCAGGGAACTCACACAGTGTGGGTAAGTTCCATGTGCAGGTGTAACAGTATGGGCAGGATCTATTCCAGAATTAACAGAGTTTATTAATTTCCATATTTAGCAATCTCACAACGGACCATAATTTTCAATAATAGGTTCTTTACACACATCATGGAAAGTAATAGAGGGGAAAATGGGGGATCTAGAACACTTAAGTAGCAATAATATACAACAAACATGAAACTACTTTGGAAAGACAATCTTGCAGCCAATATGCTGCTCGCCCTTGAGGGAGTCCTAAGAGGCTAAGGCAGAAAGGAGCAATAGAATTCAGTTATAGAGAGGCTTATGAGCATTTACTCACAATCTATTATTTCCAGATTCCTAAAGGTAACTACAGTCCCCAGACAGTACCCAAGCACTTTAAGGGAGTTGTCTTGATAGCTGCTGAGACTTTTAGATCTTCCCAGGCTCTAACAGGATGCTGGGAAGGAGACAGACAATCTCTGACCTGATCCTGGTTCCTCTCGGACTCCAGACTTAGCACAGAGGTTTGCAGAGGTGGAAGCAAGATGTCTTGCAGATGTGCAAAGAGCACAATGCCAGTAGCATTTCTCGCCACATCATGAGGCACTTACTGCCTTCTCACAGGTAACGTTGAAGCACAGCAAGTTTCCAGGTAGTCAAAGCTTGTCCATCAAACCTTTGCTGATCTGAAGCACAGGGCAAAGCAGAGCACATTGTAGAAGTAGAGTGGCAGGGCAGGGCAGAGGAGAGCACACTGCTTGCAACTTAGCTCCATTTCTATTACTTGCTGGAGTGCAAAGGCTCCTTTGGCCACAGAGGTTCACCAATCAGAAAGAATGGCATTTGCCAAACTGCCCATATGAGGTGAAACCAGGGCTTGCTTACCCTTATTTGGGCAAGACACACGTGCATAAACACCTATGGGTATCTGTTTATAACTTTGGGAAGGGACATTGGCCCAAGCCTTTGTTTTCCTCCTACCCTTTCTTCCTCCATCAGCAGAAGGGTGGGGCAAGCCAGGAGACGTTTTAGGCCTATTAGCCTTCTATGACAGCGGACACCAGCCTGCAGCAGGGAAAAAGGTGCTCTTCTGGCTCTTTTTTGTGCTGTTTTGCTTTTCCCCATTCAAACCCATAAGGAGGAGGGGGAAAGCAGATGGGGGTTTGAGGCTCTCCCCCACAGTCTCTTCAGAATTACATATTGATCTCTTAATATTTAACACTTTCAGAAAGGTAGCAATCATGATGTACGTTAGGTGTGTTGCTGGATATGTCTTGGATCATCTTGTGAATCCATTTTCCCCCCCCCCAGATTTTGTAAAAACTTATTTCTGGGAGATCCTTAGTTCTTCTAAAATTCAGACTCTAAGCCACTTCTGTGGATGCAAAGCTGCTTATTTCCTATTCTAACAGTATGCTGTGTCAGTGTTTTGGTAGTCTATCCTGAAATGGAAAACAAAATTAGGAGCTTTCCATTTCTATGTTGATATGCAGAAAAATGGGAAACTGACAAGCATTTTACTTATTTCACCTGCCTCAGTACTGGCAAACATCTTTTCTGATTCTGCCAATCTTAGCTTTCCTTAGCATGTGTCTCTTCCATACTGTCATGTTATCATGGTGNTACCCCAAGGTTTGGCTTACACGCAAGGAGGATCGGCTGGGGAGGATTAGAAGAAAAGTGGTTAGTGGAGTTATTCAGCAGAGAGGAGAAGCCAGAGCTGCTAGCCCAAGACCCAAGTGCCTCGAGAAGCTGCTAGCCCCGTGACCCAGACTGCCCACTCGAGACACTCTCTTATCTTTTTGTAAACATCTCTGCAAGCCTATGAGTGAAGTAGACATCACCATTGTTTTACCTTCACAGCCTGTAGTATAATTTTCTCTATTAAAATATTCCAATTAGCTCAAACCAGCACACAACATTGTATTTTTTTTCTCCCTTGTACATAATTATTCATCTGGACAGGCTGTACATAAAGGTGACATTTTAAACAGGCAGAGTAATATAGGTGAATAACTTAGTAGGCTCATCTATAATATGGAAAACATAATACATAAGCTTGTATTATGTGCCAAACACAATGCATAATCATATTATGTGGCAAACATTACTTAAGTCTAGGTAAGACACACCTGCATGAAAATTGGAAAAAAAATCTGCCCTCTGTTAAAATACATTGTTTATGTTTCAGCTGCTTACGGCTGTGTCTGAAGGAAATTCTAACTGGGTAATGGAAGAGATCTGAAGGAATCCATTCAAATGCTAAAATTTTAACAGATAACACTTGGAAAGGCTCAGGCCTGATAAAGTGTCACTATTTTAGAAGTGAAAAAAATTGTTTCTTAAGGGTCAGATCTCTGTTGGTTTAACACTTCTTTTTTAAACAAAAACTGCTGCTATAAAAGCTGATGTTTGACTTAGGGGTGAGAGATGAAATAATGTTCAAAACCTTACATCTATACACTGGAGTATGTATGGGATACTTGACCTGGGGGATGCCCATTTGTGGAGCTGCTCATGTGAAGGAGTGCTGTTGATGGTGCTGCTTTCTAGCCTTATCGAGAACAATTAATTCATAGTTTGCTGTGCTAAGTCTTTGTGGTTGGATAAAGGTGACACATGTAGCACTCAAAACCAGACAACTGCTTATCTGGGAGGACTAGCAATCCTCCCACTTATATTATCTGAACGGCTAAAACCAGGTTGATGACTGTTCCACCTCTCCACTCTACCTTGCATATGTTGTTCTCCTCACAGGCTCGGTTCACTCTCTCTTTTTGGCTCCTTCTCCCTTGCATAGGATTTTGGAGTCTTAAATGCTGGGGAACTTCTCCCCTTCCTTTTGTACCTCAACCTCTGTGAGAACTGAGTCTGGAACTGACTTGAATTTCTCTTGTTATTCTAGGACAGCCTTGAGATCTGGTGAATGGAAGACCTCTTTTGCTTCTCTGTTCCTGTCAGAATGGCCTAGGCCACCCTTCTGCTCTATGCTTCCTACCAGAGGACTTCTGCAGCAATGTACCGGGATTTTGCTGCCAGTGCTAGTCAACCACCCAGATGGCTGTAAACTTGCAGAAGAGGTTAGTATAAAATGTGATATAGAAGTTTTTGTTCATTTGGTCAGGTCTGTGTGCTTTGGATGTATCTTAGAGCAAAGGGAGGACTTAGCAGCATATATGCTGCTACTTTGTCATTGCATTGTATTGGGTTTGCATGGCAAAGTTTTGGTAGTGGGGAAATTACAGGGGTGGCTTCTATGAGAAACTGCTGGAAGCTTCCTCTGTGTCCAGTGCCGGGTGGCTCCAAGACTGACCCACTGCTGACCATGGCCAAGCCACTCAGTGATGGCAGCAGCACCACTCTAATAACATATTTAAGAAGGAAGTGACAGGGGCAACCAACTGGCTGCAGAACAGCAGCTAGAGAAGGGGAATAAGAACATGTTAGAAACAACTCTGCAGACACCAAGGTCAGTGAAGAATGAGGGAGAGGAGATGCTCCAGGTGCCGGAGCAGAGGTTCCCCCGCAGCCTGGGTTGAAGACCCTGGTAAGGCAGGCTGTCCTCTTGCAGTGTCTGGAGGTTAACAGTGGAGCAGATACCCATCTGCAGCCCATAGAGACCCCATGATGGAGCAGGTGAACGTCCAAAGGAGGCTGAGACTCTGGGAAGCCTACACTGGAGCGAGGAGCCTGTGCTGGAGCGGGTTTGCTGGCAGCACTTTTGACCCTGTGAGGGATCCACACTGGAGCAGCCCGTTCCTGAAGAGCTACACCCGTGCTGGAGCAGTTCACTAGGAACTGTTGCACATGGGAAAGACTTATGTTGGCAAAGTTCGTGGAGGACTGTCTCCTGTTGGAGGGGACTGTACATTAGAGCAAGGGAAGAGAGTGAGGAGTCTTCCCCGTGAGGAAGAAGGAGCAGCAGTGACAATGTGTGATGAACTAATTGCAACCCCTATTCCCTGCATGGCCGGGAGGGAGGTGGTAAAGAAATAGGAAGTGAACTTAAGCCTGGGAAGGAGAGAAGAGTGGAGGGGAGGCATTTTAAGATTTAGGTTTTATTTCTTAATGTTCTTCTCTGATTTGTTTGATAATAAACTGTTCCCCAAGTTGAGTCTGTTTTGTCTGTGACAGTAATTAGTAGATGATCTTTCCCTGTCCTTATCTTGACCCACAAGCGTTTTGTTGTAATTTCTCACTCCTGTCCAGCTGAGCAGGGGATAGAACAGCTTTGATTGGCACCTGGTTTCCAGACAGGGTTAAAATGCCATGTGCATATCCTATGTTTTTCTGTTCCTTCAGGGTCCTGATGAATGAGTTCAGTTACCTGCAGCTATTAAGTGGATGCTGATAAGAATTCCTTTAGATATTAGCCCAAGCATAATTTATCTGTTACTGTTCTTGTCTCTGGGTATGGGAAAGTACAACATCCAAGTGAGTAAAGCACCCCATTTTTAGTTCCTCTCAACTAGTATGATACTATCTTGAAAAGAGTTATTTAGGCCAGTGAGTTGAAATTCAGATCTAGTACCTATCCACCTAAGCTGAGAAAGCTTGGATTTTATTTTCTGTTTCTGCAGTTCCTTCTTGTCCAAGAGATGACTTATTAAACTATTACTGTGTAGTCACTGTTTCACAGTCTCGTTTTTGTCAGGCTTTCTCTCTGTATGGATTGCTGCTGGAGTTTTTCAAGCACGATTGAAACAAGATGAACCTAAGTTTAACAGGAGAGATGAGCAAAGCTGTGGTATGACAAAGCTGTTTCCTCTGGCGGAAAATACTAACCAGTTCAGCTATATTTAGTGTGTTAAATTACTGACCTCCACTTGATGTCCTTGGTGTTGATATTTTGTGCTTATTTTTCACCTTTGTTTTTTTCCTTCCCTGCAAACATGATAAAACCTTTCATAAAATCAGTCTTCACAGACTAAGTTTACAAGATTTCATTGGGGCCAACTTTTAGGTTCAGTGGGCTAAAGGAGAAAAAGCTCAGGTCCTTAGGTGATACTTTTCCAGTCAACTTCAAAATGTCTTAATCTGATACGTACTTTTAAATTTGAAGTACAGCTTGAACAAGCAGCAGTTTAGGGAAAAATGTATCCAGAATTACTACCTCATGCTCTTAAATAACAGAAGTACTGCTTATTGCCTCTCAACCACTGTAGCCCAGCCACCTTTTCTTGTAGTTGTTGACTCTGAGTTTAATCAAATAACAAGTGGAAATTACAGGCCTAAAGGTCATCCAGCCCACCCCCAACTGCCATGGGCAAAACCATCTTCAATTGATCAGGTTGCTCAGAGCCCTGCCTAACTTGAGTTTAAATGTATCCAGAGATGGAGCATGTACTACCTCTCTGGACAGCCTGTTCCAGTTTTTCACTTACCCTCATTGTAAAAAATAACTGCTATTGGAGGACAGACCTGATTGGTCTGAATTCTTTGATCAATGAATTGATATGGTTACTTGAGCTTTAAATTTATATCCACCTGTTTCATCTAGACATTTTGCTTTCTTGCTTCGTTATACTCTCTTACTAATAATGTTATACTTTTTACGATAGTATGTCCAGAGTGCTGAAAAAAATTCTTTCTGAAAAACAATAAAACCAAGACATTATTTGTTAGTGTTGGCTGGATTTAGATACAACATGTTCTTGGCTTCAGTGTTCATACTTTTTGTATTTTTACATTCCAGCAAAGCAAGTTCAGCAACTTCTCTTATTTTTTAGATTTTCTTAATTGTTTGCAAGTGCTATGCTAGTGAATATAAAGAGGTTTAAAATGTTTATTGTTGTATTGGTTTAAGTATTATCCCATTACAGCTGTAATATCAAAGATGAATTTAAGAACTGCCAAATGTGGTCTTGGTTTCTTAATGTAGGTGTTTTTAGTAGGGTTATGTAATATGATCTGACTCGAGACCTGGGGGTGAAGACAAGGCTGTTCTTTTGTAGGTCCTGTCGGTGTTCTGCAGTTAAGTCATTTTTTTTTCCCTGACTGTCTACATGTTGCCTTTTGGTTTTGGGTTGTTTGCTGTCAAACTGCTCTGCCTTTTTGAGCTTTTTGTTTCGCTTGTCTACCAGCCTAGCTTGTTCACATACTCACATTGCTAGTAGGGATTGCTACAGTAAAAACTGTTAGGACCAATGTATGACCTGAGTGGATCAAACTGTTTTCTGCCTTGCACTTAATGAAATATGGAAGGTCTGCCTGATGATAACTTACAATGAGTTAGGTGTTTGTCCATGGTCAGGTACAGTTTCCATGCTTAAGGTCCATCATTTGTAATTGTCTGCATTTATTCCTGTTGCAGGATGTTCTGTGTATAGGTGAATGATGTGTGCTTCAGTTTTTTTGAATCACCTGGGCAGCTGTGTGTTTCTTAGGTGGTGTAACTCCTGGTCTTCTTTCCTCTTTTGTTGTACAGTCTTGATTACAGCAGTAACGGATTGTTTTTTCATCCTGGCGTTACCTGTTAACTTAATCTTTGTTTCTAAGGCAGCAATGTAGGAGATGTAGATATAAGGAAGCAGTGGGGGAAGGAGAGTGGATCTGCTTGCATGAAACAGAATTGGTAAGAGCTGCTGCCTGCCTGAGAGGTAAGGATAGTTTGACTGCTTGAATATCAAAAGGAAAAATGCAGTGAAAAGAAAAGAGAGAGTAGATTTCTGTAGTGACAATGTCCCAAAATATGAAACTAGCCTTTCCAACAGTTCAAAATGGACAGTACTGATATTCTTTAAAATTTTCTTGTACTGTCAGGCATCACAAGTGCTTCAGTAAACACCTCTATAAAATACAAAACTATCTCACCTACATGTGAATTCTGGGGTGGACCAGTG
>VWYK01033292.1:12323-23805 GCA_013399775.1 Semnornis frantzii | reverse complement strand
ACTTGATCCTTGAGGTCCCTTCCAACCTTACCATTCTATGATTCTTTTTGCTCATTCTATGCAACTATCCCTGAGGTCAAGGGTAAGGCAACGATGCCACAAGTGGAAGAGTTGTCACCATCTCTTTCTTTGGGCAGAGCAGGGAAACTAAAAAATGAAGTCATGGTGGAATAACAGGGAATGAGAAAGTGGATGACACTGAGTCACAAAAGACACTTGTTCTCTGCTGATAAGGTACTCTAGCAACCATAACAGACTGCATAAACCAACTGAAGGAATAAAGCATAGATAATCAGACCAGAGAAAAAGCAATGTAGGGGAAGAGAAGAGCTATGACATGGAAATACTGGCAGTCAGAGGTGGAAGTTGTCAGTCACATTTCTTAAGCCCACCCTTTCAAACTAAAAATAACATGAAGGTACATTTTTCTAATCTCTGAATAGACAGGCACCTTGGGTCCCATCCTCAGCTGGCAGAAGTGACTGTGATCCCATCAACTGTATAATTAAGCTCACACATCTGCTTCACTGAAGAAAAATCACAGAAACCTAATGGCAGGATTTAATAAGCTTTATCTCCTAAGAAAGAGTCAGTTTATTGTGCTTCTCTCAAGCCAGGTGCAAAAGAACATCACTTGATAGCAATCTAACTGCAGTGTAATTAAACTCACAAGCCTCCTCAATTAGCTTCCCAAAAAGTACCTCTGCTGCAAGAAGTGATAACATGGTATTTTTAAAATAAATTCTTCAAGCAGCTATAATTTGTATTCTTTAGATCACAAAACACATCCCTAGCCAGTTCACTGGCTCATTTTAAAATGAGCAAACTCTTGCTGCAGGTTCCTTGCTTTCCCTGCAGCCCCATCCAGCCATCTCAAGGTCTAAGGCAGGTGTGTCACTTGTGATACTGTAAACTCAATAAGGGAAAGCACACAGCAGACAATTGTCATAGAACCATGGAATGGTTTGGGTTGGAAGGGACCTCCAAAATTCATCCAGTCCAACCCCCCCCAGCCAGCAGGGACATCATCTTCTAGAGCTCAGAGCCTTGCCCAGCCACGTCGAGGGATCATCTCTAGGGACAGGGCTACCTCCCTGGGCAACATGTTTCAGGGTTCCACCACCCTCATGGTAAAGAACTTGTTCTTAATATACAATATAAATCTACCCTTCTCTAATTTCAAGCCATTTCTCCTTGTCCTATCCCTGCAGGCCTTTATAAACAGTCCCTCTGCAGCTTCTTGTAGCACACCCTCAGGTACTGGAAGGCTGCTATAAGGTCTCCTCACAGCCTTCTCTTCTCCAGGTTGAACAAGCCCACCTCCCTCAGCCAGTCCCCAGAGGGGTGATATTCCAGCCCTGTTATCATCTTTGTGGACCTACTCTGGACCTGTTCCATCAGGTCCATGTCCTTCCTGTGTTGACAGCTCCAGAGCTGAATTATACCTGGGTACACAACAGATTCTTTGTTCCCTCCAGGCTCAAATTCATCATTCCCATTGCTTTTATACAGATTAAATGTCTCAGCATTCTTACATACACTGAAATACACATCCAGAAATGCTGAGAGAAGGGACAAATAAACCTCCCCTGTGTCTGCTCAGTCTCTCACATTGGGAGAGTGAAGAGCAGAGTTTCTAAGGACCAAGACTGTCTCTCTGCATGCTTCTTGGCACAAAACATCCATGATCTGTGACTAACCTTTGCAGGCAGAATCACAATTGCAAATTAACAACAAGAAATCAGTAAGGAAGGATAAAGGCATAGTTCCTGTCCCCACAGCTTCAAAGTATTTATGTTAGACTACGTAGGAGCTCACAGCAAAGAGAAAGAGGCAGTGAATGAACACAGACTTCAGAGCAAGCACACTCTGCACCAATTCCATCTCTCAAAGCATCACCTGCTTCACTTTGCAGCACCCCTTAACCCTTCTATAATGAAGACTTTGCATCAGCTACTTTTGTCTTCTCAAGGGGAGGGTTACCTGCCAATGGAGACTTCCTCCAGGCTTCTCTAAACAAACCTACCTATCTGGGGAGATTCCAGCTGGGCTCCAGAAGGAAATGAGAACAGACAAAAATTGGAATCCTCTCCCAAGGGAAGCAGTGGATTCCCTGCACTGGACACTGTTGACTCAGCTTGACAGAGTGCTGGGTCAGCTCATTTCAACTATGCTATTACCTAGAAATATTGGACCAGAGGATCCTTAGGGTCCTTTTCAGCCTGGCATTCTGTGCTTCTATGATACCTGCAACACAACTGAATTCACATTCAAAACCAATTAAAATAAAGCTCATTTATATGAATATTGAAATACTGACTATTGAATATACTACATTTTACCAGTGACAAGGGCCATGTATTCCCTTGCACAGGAAATCTTTGCACAGGAAATCTTTGTTTAAGTTTAATATATATATATTATTTGTTAAAACAAATACTCCCAACATATAGCAAAGCAGCTCTAATCTGCACTCCCTCACTTCTTGCAAGCAGCCTGGCAGTCATTGCTGCAGGACTGCTCTGTTACAGCTGGGTTTGGAGTTACTGTGACACTGACTCCCTGCACACAGGGACACAAAATACTTCTCCACCAGAACAGCTCCATCTAGCCAGGCCAGTTCAACTTAAAACTCCATTTGTTTTTCCATCAGGTTTTTGCCAGCGTTCTGAACTCTGAAATGAGACATTTATAATTTTTCTCCACGTTAAGGCCTTCGGAGTTTTGGGAATTATTAATTTTGTGGCTTTGTGCACTCAGTGTTCTGCAGCACACAAAGAAATGTGTTCGCTTGGGGAGGCTGTGGGTGGAGACATCTGGGCTTTAGGGTCCTGGGTATCTGTGAAGTTCCCATAGAAACAGGTTTCTTGGCCTTTCTGTCATTGGATAGGGGTTGAAGACAGAAGGCAGCCTCTGCAGTTGGTCCAGGTTACACAAATGACCATGCGGTGGGAGGGGAGGTGTTCATCAGAACAGGAGACACAGCCACACTTTCAGATGCACTGTACAGCCTCAGCCTTTGAGGTCTATCTTTTACCCTCAAATGCAACCAAAAATGGCAGCTGTTATAGAGTGTGGTTTCTGCTCCTTGAAGTTCAGCAGGGAAGATAAGCCTTGTGCCCTTCTGACAGCTGCTGTGGACAGAGGTCATGGCAGGCCAACTCGTAGGAGGTGGAAGGTGTTTAGCTAAGCGCGGTGCGAGCTGCCGCACCCTTGAGGTTGCACCAGCTCACACCAACGGCAAGAGCATGCTTCAAACCTCTATCCTAACCTACACAGATCACCTAATGTGTTATCAAGTTTAATGTCACTTCAGTGCCTTAAGAAGCTCCAGAAAGAGGACACGAGACAGTCCTTGTCCTCTCTTCACTCTTCTACTACTCTGTAGAATCATAGAATCAACCAGGTTGGAAGAGACCTCCAAGCTCATCCAGCCCAACCTAGCACCCAGCCCGAGCCAATCAACCAGACCATGGCACTAAGTGCCCCATTCAGGCTTTTCCTGAACACCTCCAGGGACAGCAACTCCACCACCTCCCTGGGCAGCCCATTCCAATGTCAATCACTCTTGCTCTGAAGAACTTCTTCCTAACATCCAGCCTGAACCTGCCCTGGCACAACTTGAGGCTGTGTCCCCTCATTCTGTTGCTGGTTGCCTGGCAGAAGAGTCCAACCTCAGCTGGCTACAACCTCCCTTCAGGGAGCTGCAGAGAGCAATGAGCTCTGCCCTGAGCCTCCTCTTCTGCAGGCTGCACACCCCCAGCTCCCTCAGTCTTCCTCACAGGGCTGTGCTCCAGGCCCCTCACCAGCTTTGTTGCCCTTCTCTGGACACCTTCCAGTACCTCAACATCTATAGAATCATAGAATCAAGGAGGTAGGAACTTTTTCAGACGGTGCTTCAGGACGGACATAACACAACATTTTTTTCCCCTCTATAAACCAATATACAAAGCTTCCACCTCTGCAAACAATTTCCATTGACATTTTTATCTCTGTTCACCTTAACCTTACTCTTTCTTATCCTTCCCTGTCCTTGGTGGCCATCTGCAGCATGTAACTATGACTAGAATACTGCTTCTTCCCTTTCAGGACATGTTCATGATCTGCATTCCTAAGCAAACCTGGACACAGCTGAGCAGCTGATGATCACAGATGATCAGGGGGCTGGAGCACCTCCCCTGCGAAGACAGGCTGAAAGAATTGGAGCTGTTCAGCCTGGAGAAGAGAACCACATTTCACTATCTGAAGGGATCTACAGGAAGCCTGGGGAGGGACTGTTTAGAAGGGCTTGCTGCAGTGATAGGATGAGGGACAATGGTTTAAGTCTGGAGCAGAGAAGATTAGGTTGGACATCAGGAGGAAGTTCTTCACAGTGACAGTGGTGAAATACTGGAACAGGCTGCCCAGGGATGTGGTTGAAGCCCCATCCCTGGAGACATTCATAATCAGACTCGATGTGGCTCTGGGCAGCCTGATCTAGCTGGAGGTGTCTGTGTTGAGTGCAGGGGGGTTGGACAAGATGACCTTTGAGGGTCCCTTCCAAATCAATGCAGTCTGAGAATCTCTAATTCTGGATCTAGATGTAAATCCAGTTTCTGCCTCTGAACCTCTCTCACAGGAGTCCAAACTAAGATTACATACTCTTCTTTACTCCTCGTGCTTAATCTATAGGCTTCACCTCTGTTGCTCACTGTCTGCACTTCTTTATTGTTTGAAGCAATTTAAAGCCACAAGCACATTTTTACCTCTACCTGTAGTATATGAATTCCAGTTTCCTGACAATAGCTGTTATGTAGCTCTGCAAAGACCTTATTTAAATCTTCCCAACCACATTGTGAGTCAGTTCCTATGAATGACATTATTCAACAGCTTTTTCTTTTGAAGCAGTCAGGTAATTGTTCCTTCTTTGCCATCACCTTTTCATTGCTAGCAAATTTCCAGTCTGACCCACAACACAACTGAAGGACTTACTCTTACAAGACCTCTTGCTCTTCACTACTCTCCTATGCACATAGCAGTGCACAGCACTGGTTAGATAGTTTAATTACGTGCCAAACATCATTCTCCCTGATTATGACTTTGATGCCTTCCTCCCACAATAATAAGTTAATAGCTGCCATCTGCCTATTAAAATACTTTGAGCAGAAGATAATCTTCTGTTCCTGGCATAATTGCCCTTCTAACTCTGCCATGTACATATATTTGACTTGTCTCTAAGGAAAATCTGGTTGTGTTTAAATACAACTCTCTATGTTCACTTTTTATTGAAAATGTGGTGTGTACCAACCCAGCAGAGAAAGAACATCATGTATTTGAGGTCTGAACACGTTGGCTCTGCATCATCCTCTCAAAATCTGTCAGCATTTCCTAGAGTGACCTCTCTGTGATCTACTCACTGGAGCTAAGAGCGTTTTAATCAAAACGTGAAACAGAGAGGAATTAGCTAAGCACCTGAAATGCCTGAGCCAGCATCAGCATGACAAGTTATTCCTAAATCCACCTAAAGCACAATGAAAATAGTTATTCCAAGGAAACTATGCAGAACTATTTAAAAACTTCATGATGCTTATGAGCAGCCTTTGGGGGTAAGCACAAACCTGCACCAAACTTTAGTTCTAGCCAGGTGGCAAAGCAATTTCCTGAAGAGGAAAGGGGTAAAAAGAGAACACCTGAGCACTGAGAACCTGAAAACACTGAGCAGGTGAACACAGAAAGCCCTAACTCTTTACTGAAGAAACAAACATGGCTAAGTACCAGCTCCCTTCAGCCCCCATGTTACAACCATTTACCAACTACAAAGCCTTTTCAACCCATACCATGCACTGGTTTTAATCATGCTTTCCATACTTTACTTACGATTTGGAGCCCTCAACACAAGGATGGAGATGGTCCCTGATGGAGTGGGTCTAGAGGATGGCCATGAAAATGATCAGAGGGATGGAGCACCTCTCTTACAGGCTGAGAAAGTTGGGGGCGTTCAGCCTGGAGAAGAGAAGGCTCCAGGGAAACCTTATAGTGGCCTTCCAGTCCCTGAAGTGGGTTACAAGAAAGCTGGTGAGGGATTGTTTATAAATGCTTGTAGCACTGGGACAATAGTTGGAAAGGAGAGCAGGGCAGATTCAGATTGGACATCAGGAGGATGTCTTTTACTATGAGAGTGGTGGAACATGGGAAGAGGTTGCCCAGGGAGGTTGTGGAGGCCCCTGCTTTGAAAACATCCCAGGTCAGGTTGCTTGGAGCAACCTGGTCTAGTTAAAGATGTCCCTGCTTACAGCAGTGGGGTTGGGGTAGATGACCTCTAGAGGTCCCTTCCAACCCAATGCATTCTGTGAATCTAAAGGTTGGTACATTTCATTATTCAGCAGTTACTAAACTTGTGTTGAAAATGTAAACACAAAACACACCAAAACAAATGTAAACTTATTTTAAACTTGTGTTTAAAATGCAACACAGGTCCTGAAGAGAGACAATTTAGATCTTTGTGTGGCTGAAGAGGAAGGGTGTTTCAGGAGCTAAAGCAAGACCCAGACAGAAATCAGACTGGAGAAAGGGAAAGGAAAACCACAAAGAATGGTTCTCAAAAGAGGAAGAAATAGTTTGGGGCAGGCTCTTGTCTGTTTGGGTCTGGGAAAGCAAATTACAACTTCACTGGTCAGCAAACAAAAGCAAACCTCTCAGCAAGAAAGTAGACAAAGATAAACTGCACTGCCTGCTACAAAGACATTTTTGTGCAAACACTTTTTACTGGGAAAACCAACACCACATCTATAGGAACTTTATGCTTGCATGAATATATATTTAAAAAAATGTTTTCAGAGTGTAATTTTTATCTCTCTCTTTGCCAGAAGCACCACTAGAGCCCAAGCTCCTGTGCTACACTGAATACTAATCCTTGCTTCGCGTTCTGAGGAATCTGTTCTGGTTAAAAATACTTTTGAGTTCTTACAGAAACATGGAAAGGCTGAGGGTAAGGCTAAGGAAGATGCTGTCCTCTCCAGCAAGACTGCACTTTGGTGTGACCTCCACAGTGAAGTAACATCTCTGTGTTCCTTCTCCTCACTTCCCCACCCTGAGGCAGACACTCCATCTGGATTCGTATCAGTAACCACATGAGTAGTTAGTGAGAACCAAGATGGAA
The DNA here is from genome assembly GCA_013399775.1 of Semnornis frantzii. Lineage (NCBI taxonomy): Eukaryota > Metazoa > Chordata > Aves > Piciformes > Ramphastidae > Semnornis > Semnornis frantzii. Next base: position 16,667 of record VWYK01033292.1, on the reverse strand, counting down.
AGAGAATGCTGACCAAGCTGCCAATGCCCAGTTTGGGCCAGTCTTACACACCACATCACAGGTAACACCAGACCTTCTCACCACTGCTTCCCACCGTGGGAGACCTCAGACCACCTGATTGTGACAGGTGCCACTGCGGCAAGGACCACTGGGCCATGCTGCAACATGTTAACGATTGTCTTCTGATTGCAAGCACAAGCCAGATGGCACATGCCCCATGCCCACACAGGTGCTGCTTCTCTGCTTTGTAACCTCACAGGTCAGATGTAACCCGCCTGAGGATCACAGATGGAGCTTGTTAGATGTAAACAGGAACGCGGTGCACTGCTGCAGTCCTAGGGGTGGATTCATCTGACATCCCAACTAACTAGCAACGTGGCTGAAGTTGTGCCAGGGAAGGTGGTGCACTGCTGCAGTCCTAGGGGTGGATTCATCTGACATCCCAACTAATTAGCAACGTAGCTGAAGTTGTGCCAGGGAAGGTTTAGGGTAGGTATTAGGAAAAATTCAGTCTTTACTGAAAGAGTGGTCAGGCCTTGAGACAGGCTGCCCAGGGAGGTGGTGGAGTCCCCATCCCTGGGGGTGTTCATGAAGCATTTGGATGTTGCAGGATATAGTTTAGTAGTCATGGTAGTTGGGTGGCAGTTGGACTCGATCTTAAAGGTCTCTTCCAACCTTGATTCCATGATCTGAACTAAGTACAGCTCTCACCACAACAGTTTATAGGGGTATGCACAGTCACAGCAAGCTATTATGACTACAATGCACGACTGGAAGAGAATGCAGGACACCTGGCAGAAGTCTTGATAGGACAGGGAGATGCCTCAGAAACCATCAGCAGTGCAAGAAGGTGATTGAGCTGCCTGGGTAGCTAAAAAGGCAAAGAGCAGAAAGCTGCACACCAAAGCTTTATCGGAGAAAGGATCAAGACAGGATACAACAGAGAGAGGGAGAGGTTCAATTACAGCTGGATACGAGAAAAAAAGAACTATTGCAAAAGGAGAGAGACCTACAAAGAGCAAAGTTCTACTGTTAAAAGTCACCTGAGATTTTCAGATCAAAAAGATGAAGGCATCTGTGGTATTATCCTCATTAGAGGACGTTCAAAGGTTTAAGCTAGAAAGCAGGACTACCCAGGGTAGCAGTGAGTTACTCTGGGCCTGGAGTAGAATGAGTATGATGAGAGGCAAATACACAGTTCTGATTTCCTTGGCTTTCAGAAACATTGTTCTTTGGAATTCCAAGCTTTTCACTTTCAAAATGATTGACAGCCACAGGATGGAAAACAATTACGCTCTGACAGAACGTTTTAGCACCCAGCTAAGTATAGCTGGTGTGTTCCAGGGATCAGCCAGTTCTGGGACCACTAAAGGGGAAAAGTGATCAAAGGTAAACACACACAAGGGCCTTAAAGCATAATTTAAGTCAGAACAATTTATGATTTTTATCACAAATATTAATTTCTTTTTGTGGCACATATGATTATTCCTTTAGAAAATGATTTTAACATTGATGGCTATTTGTGAGGGGTGAACTGCTTCACCTAGTTAGCATGAGGGCTGCAAGACATATTGAGTATATTTGTCCATGAATTCTCTCCACTGCTCAAAGTATCCCTGCATTTCACTTCTACAGTCTTTGGTGTGTGGGCAATGTTCTGTTGAACCAAGTAGAGTCTCCTGATGTTAGCTCTGACCTCTTTGCTGTACCTTGATAGTCACATGTAACAAACCTTTTTTCCCCTGTCTACAGCTGCATTAAGATTTATAAGGTTATGTAAAGATGTTGACAAAAATTATCTTCCTGAAGACAGCTACATTTGATACTCACATGAGTGTATTCCTTGAACATGAAATTCATCTACTCTGGCACGGCCTCCCTTCAGGACGTTATAAAATGACACAAACTACACAACCACATAGTAAAGTCCTTTTGAAGAAAACCTTTCAAGTGTAAAATGTGAGAAATTTGACAGTGCTTTCAGATTTAAAGCTCCTACTTTGTCTTTTCCATTGGAATGCAATCCCCCAGGCAGTTCACACTGCAACAAACCATTCAGGATTCATTTCTCTCTAGGCACCTAAAGGTTTCTTAAAAGCAGTCCCTAAATTCATTAAGGCGTACACAGGTTTCTCCTGCTGCTTAAGCAGACACCTGAAGTGGTTTGGTTTAGATTTTTTTTTTCTTTTCTCCAAGCAAATTGCTACTGTTTTGTAAGCAATCTCCTAGAACTAGGGGGTTGTTATGCTAGAAGGTTGTCCTATGCTCTGCAAATCGCACAGTGGGATTGCAGAACCCAGATTCCTGGCCACTGTTTAAATAAACCTAATTGAATTCGACTGAATTAGACACATACAGGTTAAATTCTTTCAGCCAGCAAGGCTCCATCACTGCAGCAGCATGCACAGAATTAATTCTTAAGGGAAAGAGGGATGTTTTGGAATAGAGGTTTGCTGGCATGCAAACATCTACCACAAAAATTTGAGCTCGTGCTCCTTGTAGAACAAAGAACAATTTTTAAAGTAACATGAGGCTGTTCTGAGAAATTGTAGAAATTAGACAAGGAGGTGAGAAATAGAAATAAAAAGTGACTTAAGAACTTTCCAAGACTAAACTCACAGAATCACACAATGTCAAGGGCTGGAAAGGACCTCAAAAGATCACCTAGTCCAACCCCCTCGCCAGAGCAGGATCACCTATACCATTTTTGTATTTGTCTTTCTGACAACTAAGAGTACTCTTCTCCCAAAATACAACAACATTAGAAAAAAAAAAGAGACCATCCTGAGATCCTGCATTGCATGCAGAAAAAAAATGAAGGGCTAATTATCTCTAATTAGATAAAATGAAGCAACACCGAAATGTTTTTGTGTTCCCTCACTAGCCAGCAGACATTCATCCAAAAGAACAACTTACTAAAGGCCAGTGGCCAAAACAGAGTTGCTGACCAAAACAAACATTAGCAAAACACATTTACTGGCTTGAAATTTTCAGATGGACTATGAACACATTTACTCATCTTACTAAGCAGGGAAGGTAAAAAAAAATAAAGATCACAGGCACATATCCCACCACCTGGCTAATTAGAACCAGATACTGTTTCCCACCAGTTCTGCAAAAACAGAAATGATCAAGCCTTTTACCATATGAAGCTCCTGTGTAAAGAACAGGAGCTCCCACCACGATGCCTGCACAGATGTATTCTGAAAATTAGTTGGAGTAACACAGTTCATCTACAATCAAAATCCTGCCTTCTAAAACCCTTGGGGAACTGAGCACAGATCTGGTTTGCCCATGTGCTTTGGCCACGTAGCAACACACACCCCACGCTTCTACTGGAGAAGCCTTCTTCTTCACAAGCACCAGAAACTCAACTTTCCCACTGCATTCTTCTTTATATACAACTGTATTTTGCAATCAGCATTTGCCTCTTCTATGTCACTTGCTTAAGACAATTTTTAGCTATTCTGAAAGGCTATTTTGCTTGTTAATGTCAGTGAGCAGGTGTCTCTCCTTTACTCCATCTCCCGGTTTTGCAGCAGGTGATATAAATGGTTTCTAAACGCTCTGCTTTTGCAGAAATCTCTGAATCTCCTGGTCAGAACTGTTTACTTAATGGATACATGTGCCCAAGTCATAAGGTTCTTCAGGAGAGAGAAGCAAGGCACATGCTGACCCAAACATCATCTAAAGCTTGCTTGAAAAGTTTCTTCTCCTCTTTGGAGGCAAATTAAGTTTACTCAGAGAGAGATATGCACAGCAAGCTTCACCGTAACTGCTGCAATAGAAGATGCTCGCTTTAAAGGAACGAAAGCTGCTCTGGCAGACCCGGCAGGACACTCCAGACAACCTACGAGCCCCAACCCCTCACCGAGATTAACTCAACGCCAAGTTGTAACGCAGCTATTGACCGTGCAACATCGAAACCTGGAGCAGGAGGAAACGGCCGTCCCTATCCCAACCGAGCAGTAAAATAAGGAAAGCCAAAGGCAGCCCAAGTCGGGACGGAGGACCGAGCATCACGGCGGGGAAGCTCCCGTGCCGGGCACCGCCGCGCTCCCCAACGCAGCCCGGGCCGCCACCGCCGCCAGGGTGCCAGCGAGTATCCCACGGGTCCCCCACGCCGCGCTGCCCGCACGGGTCCCTCCCTCCCGAGCTGGGCGGTGCTCTGGCTGCGGTGCTCCACCGGGGTCTCCCCAGCGAGGGTCCTTCCACCGCTGACCCTCCCCCCGCCGCGGCCTCGGCCCTTCCCCAGCGGGGAGCGGCAGCGCCCAGCGCCGGAAAGGAAGGAACAGGTTCCCCCGGAGGTCCCGAGGAAACTCACCCTGTGCCTGCGGTTCCATG
>VWYK01033290.1:10180-53429 GCA_013399775.1 Semnornis frantzii | reverse complement strand
AAAAAAAAAAAAAGAAGAAGAAAAAAGAAAAAGAACATAAAAAGAAAAAAACATGTGGCTCATAAATTAAGTCCTCATTTGCCCTCCCATGCTTTGCCCCCTGCTTACTGCAGGAGTTGGCTAAATTTACAGAGCCAGAAGCCCAAGACAAACAAATTGATGTTGTTTTGTCTTTGGAAAGAAAACAGTTGAGTTTTGAAACAGATATATTTAACAGTGAAAACAAAATGTGACCTTAAACATTTTGAGGAGGCTAAAGAAAGTGACTTCTTCTCAGAATGAATGGTGATATTCTCCTCCTGCATTTATTCATAAGCATCTCTAGTGTGCTCACGAATAGCCTGTCTGAGCGCCTGAAAAAACTGAGCCATTTTACACAGCGCCATAAATAAATGCTCCCTTGAGAGCCGTGCGCGGGGCTGTCTGTAGTGTGCGCTGTGTCATACGCCAGGGCTGCTGCCGCTCTTCTTTTGCCAATATTTACTGAACTTGAAGAAAAAGCTCAGTTTAATGTGTATAAAACTGCATGGGACTACCAAAACCAGCGAGATTAGTTCAGATTTGCTGAGGTGAAATACCGCTACTGACAGAGGTGGAAAAAAGTCTTTGTGGGGCTGACTCTTTATGTGGCTCATGAATCAGAGAGCTTGGGTTTTAAATGCAATGATCTTTTAGTTAAACTTTACTTTATGTGGCTCTAACGATCTTTTACTCTTAGTTAAACTTTCTTGTGTTTGTTTTAATGTTACAATATTTTATTTCTAACCAAATAATTTCTAATCTGCGGGGCGCAACCTACTAAAATGTCTAGGATTAAATCTGATTCACTGCCTGTTAATTTCAGCACAGCAAAAGCCTTTGGCATTCAGGTCTGATTTATTTTCTTGTACACAAATAGTTTACCCACCAGTTCCTTATATCACCATCGTTATCTACTAACAAACACTTTTCCTTTTGAGAAATTGCATTCAGAGTGATCATAAAGTTCTATTAGGTGCTGATTGTCGTTGATTGAAAAATAGTTTACTGCTACAGGAAAGTGAGCACAAATCACCATTTTGCCTTCAAATTATTTCACTGACATACAAATTGATTCCTATATTAAGAATAAAATAGTCAGAAGTGAAATATTATTGTTTCCTCCATGCTGGTGCACTGTTGAGGTTTGAAATGTTTTTTACAGCTGTATTAGTGAAGATGATTTGTCTGCCCTAAGCAACTTGTATCACTGAGGTCATCTTAGATTGATTTTGTAGGACCTGAGACCCACGTAGCAGAATATAACAGGATATATTCATCACCATGACAACTACATTCTGGTTCTTGATTAACATGAAGTAGAATATTTCCCAAGTTGTAAACTTGTCCCACATCTATTTACTCTTAAAAGTCTTCTCTGTCACTAGAAAGTTTGAAGTATCAAAAATCCACCTACAACAGAAGATTGTCAAATATCAAATAGAGTAACTCTGACTCTTTTGCTGGATCTAGTGTTTGGAAAGTTCTCCAGGTTAAAAAAACCCAAACCAATGCTTCATCCAGAACAAGCTGAGTAACTTAACTGCTTTTTAGATTTTTTTAATTTTTTTTTTTTAATTGCTATCTGCATATTTGAAGATTCTTCATCCTGGCTTCCTGAGGCATTGTAACCTTTGGCTTGTTGCACCATACACATATATATTCAATGATAGTATGTGCTTTAAAAATATTCTGCTTGCTGTACCTCTCTTGATACTGATTTATTTAAAATCCATGGGAAGAGAGCCAAACCCTTTTGAGATTGGCAGCTCTTTCTTTTGTCTATACTGAAGATGTTTGCAGGTGATTTGATGGGAAATGCTCCACAAACATATTTGAAAACAAGTTATCATTAGTAGATATATTTTCATGTAAGGGGGGAAAAAAAGGCAAGTTATTAGGAGCATGGATGTAATGTTAGCTTATTTTCTCCAAGCATGACCACTGTTTTTAACTCCCTTGCCAACTCATAGATAAAAATCTTTTAAAATGTAGTGTATCTTCATCCTAGATCTGTAATTATTCCATACAGATGTTGTGTATAAGCACTGTGAGATAGTCTCAGAAGAAAATACTTGAAAGACTAAGTGACCTTTAAAGGTCCCTTCTAGCCTAAACTATTCTGTGATTAAATATTGTGTAATTTCTGATATGTACAGACAGGGGCAGTAAAAAGACTTAGTAAGGGGACTTCCTTGAAGGCCTTTTTCTGCTTTGGCCCACAGTGTACTTGACTCTTGTGAAACACAAAATGATTTTGCTTCCTCTTCTTCATGTCAGTTTCTAGCAGTCACATAAATCCCTGTGAATTACAGCTGAGGGTTTGGGGTTTTTTGTGCTGAAATAAGCTAAGATCATCCTCTTCTAAGGATGGATTTTGGGAATATGAATAGGAGGGAGAAACAAATGATCACCAAGTGCTGGCTCCAAGGGCAGCGTCAAACTCATCATCTACTTCTACTGATATGGGCCATATACACTGGAAGGCCTCTTGGGAATCCACATGGATGGGTCTGGTAGTCCTTCAGTTATGCTTCTTGGAAATGCCTGTTTGCACCACAGCGCACTCCTTCACATCATTTGGCAGTGAAACAATTCCACAAAGTAGAGAGATAAATGTCCAAAAAGCATTGTGTAAGACTATTGCTCTGGGATGATCCTCTGGTTTGTCATTATTATCCAGTACTGAAAGGTATCTCTTTTTCTTGCTGTGCAGCTAGAAATAATGTCAGTAATTGTTAACTATTACAGTGACTAGACATGAGCATAATGATTTTATTTGCATTTTAAGGTGTTTATTCAACTGAAGGGGTTCGATTTCCATGAGGTAGGCTGCTGTGGTGCTGAATAGCTGGGGGGAAACTCCTGGTTTGATGAAGTGATTGTAAAGTCTCACTAAAGACGTGGTTGAAGTAAAATAATGCCTTTGCATGCTCGTTTAATTAAAACAGTCCTATTCTTTTGGTAGCCAGAAGTGCAACTTGCAGAAGGCTTTGACGTCTTCATGCCGAAATCTCAGCTGGACTCTATTTTATCAAACTATACTCGCTCAGGAAGTCTGCTCTTTAGGAAGCTGGTCTGTGCATTTTTTGATGACAAGACTTTGGCTAACTCTTTACCAAATGGCAAAAGGAAAAGAGGGCTCAATGACAACCGGAAAGGACTAGACCAAAATATTGTGGGTGCAATAAAAGGTACGTGTCTTGCTTTCTTTCTTGTGTGTAATCAGAACATATTCTCAGCTAAAGAGAGCGTAAGGGGATTAGAATTTCTGACGTGTGTTAGGTCTATTAAAATATGCAGCCTTATTTTTATTCCCTTTCATTCAGCTGTTTAAAAATAGCTTCTATTGGGACAGCTTGTGTTCATTTTAAGCAAATGATCCTGGTTTCTGAAGTCAAGCTCTAAGGATAGAAACTCGGTGTTCATATAAGAGAATTTATTTCTTTCCCTGGTTATCTGAGATGTGAAGAAATCCTGAAAACCTATTAACAACATAACTGACCCTCTTCAATCTAAATTCTGATGCTTGCACTGCATCTGACTGTGTCTGCTGTCTCAATAGTTTACTAGTTGGTGGCTCAACCCAGGAGAGATGGAGGAAGGTAACGCTAGGACTGAGATGAGTTTGCTACTTAACGAGAATGGTGGTAGCCCTCCACTTGTGGGATCAAATTTCATAGTTAGTACGAGAATCCTGTACTAGGGAATTCTTATTAGCTGTCCCCGTTTTCTGGCTTCTAGGAAAACACATGTACCTCCAAACTCTGTCATCTCAACATGTAGACAGAAAGTATTAGGTCAGAGATGTTGGACTGGATTCTGTTAATTTGAAATCTGACACAGTAGGGAGAATACCTAAATTACCAAAAGACAGGCTGTGTTGCAATGTAGAGTCTATTTTAGAGGCTGTGACTTGTCCTGAGGTAGAGATTGCTAACCTAGGAGGCATAACACAATAAGAACTTCTGTAAGTCAATTGGCAGTAAAAGGAGGCAAAGAAACTTTTTCCAGATATCTCTGCGTCCACTTATGGCTCCCTCTCCTCATGCAAAAAAGACGTTGACTTAGTGGCTCGAGTCCAGTGGAGAGCCACCAAAACTTACAATGCTAAAGAAGGTAAGTGGTGAAATATGCATGAGAAGTGACATATGAGAAGCTGAAAAAAATGGAGAGAAGATGCTTCAGGAGAAACACAATTGCTGTCCACAACCGTCTGTAGAAGATGGAGTCAGAGTCTCATCAAGCACACAGAGGCACTGGACACATGGAAAATTTCAACGTGATATAAGGAATCGTCATCGGGTTGATTCAACAATGGAATAGGGTCTCAGAGTAGCTGCAAGTCCTTGGAAATATTCAAAACTTGACTGGTCATAGTCCAGAGCATCAGAATCTAGTTGGCCATGCTTTGAGCAGCAGGCTGGCCACGGACACCTCCAGAAGGCCTTTACAACCTGTGCAGCTGAAATAAAGTCTATATTGTGGTGATGTCATAGCCCTAATACATTCTACAGAGTAATTGGCAGATTTTCTCATAGTTATACTTAAAATTACACTATTTAAATCACAAAGTTTATACCTTATTTTCATGTGCTCAATGATCTGCAAAATTCTGAAGCCGAATTCAGTCTGTCTATAGCTCATTCTTCTTTTAACAGCTTTAATAAGTTAAATGGGATTAAAAAAAAAGGGAGATAAAAATTACTTTCTTTTTTTAAGTACCCTAACTTGAGCAGCAGTGTGATAAAATAAATGTTGTTCAGTAGATGCAGCAGCACTATTGAAACAGCAGTCATCACCCACTATAGACAGCAATGTTTCTCAGTAGATAGGCTCATTACTGGAGCAATTCTGAGCCTTGGTTTAACCTCTTCCTTGAGTTTGGGAGAAGAAAGGGAGGAGTTGTAGTTTCAACAGACAAATTTCGTCTATGATGGTACTGCTAGGTGCTGCTGTAATAACAGGGACCTTTGTTGGCATCCACAGCATTGCCCAAATGCTAATACCCCATCTCTCATAGGGGGGCCCATCCCTAAAAGCTGTGCTGGAATAAGATGCCAAGGACTGACTTCCTGTGGATCTTGACTCAGGCTGACTCCAAAGCACCCTTCCTCTCTCCAAAGAGCTGTGCTGTCAGACACTGTGGCTTCATTTATTCCAAGAAATAACTGAGCCAGTATGAAATCTCCACAAGAACAACATCATGTTGTTTGCTCTGTTACCATTAGGGTGTTTCTCTGCCACGTGCTCCGATACCCTGTAGGGGCACTTTTGGTCTTTTCCATGACAGAAATATGAAAGTGGAGAAAAGGCTAGATTCATGACAATAATGAACAGAGAACTTAAAGGAGACCGTTTGCTTGAAAATGGCTCTTCCTGTCTGAAAACATTTTGACTGCCTTCCTTACAAGTAATGTCATGCTTCTGGGAAAGGAGATTAGTCAGGGAGAAACTCTTATGACATTGGGTATTCAGTTGCACTTGTTGAATCTTTTGCAGGCCTTCTCCTGGCTGATCAGTTGCCCTTGATAGTTGCATCAATCTCAGAACTTGGGGGGGGAAGATGTGGAACACCACCACCACCCACAAAACCAAAAGTGGCTGTTTGTGCTTTATGTTGTGACTAGAAATCCAACAAGTGAAGTCCTTCCCTGCAGAAGTCAACAAACTGTGTTCAGATGTGTGATGTGTGCCTTGGGGATCCCTATGAGGACCAATAGAACTTAATATCTTCGTCAGTGATGTAGACAGTGATGTAGACTGCACCCTCAGCAAGCTGAGTGATGCAGCTGATTTGCTAGAGGGAAGCATTGTCGTCCAGAGGGACCTTGGCAGGCTTAAGCACTGGGATCAGGTGAACCACCTTAAGTTTAACTAGGCCATGAGCAAGGTCCTGCACCTGGGGCAGAGCAATCTTTGGTATCAGTACAGACTGGAGGATGAAGGTATTGAGAGCAGCTCTGCAGAGAAAGACTTGGGGACATTGGTGGCCAGAAAGCTGGACATGAGCTGGCAGTGTGCATTCACAGCCCAGAAGGCCAACAATGTCTTGGGCTGCATCAAAAAAAGCATGATCAGCAGGTCAAGGGAGGTCTCTACTCCACTCTGGTGAGATCTCATCTGGAGTACTGCATCCAACTTAGGAGTCTTCAGCACCCTGTTAAAGCAGGTTCAGAGGAAGACACAAAAAGTACCCCAAGGGCTGAAACACATCAGGCAAGGCAAAGTGCAGCAATTTTAAACTGGAAGAGGATAGGCTTAGACTGGACATGAGGAAGACTTTTATTTTCAATTATGAGGGTGATGAGATGGTGGCACAGGTTACCCAGAAAAGCTGTGGATGACCCATCCCTGGAAACATTCACAATCAGGTTGGACAGGGTTCTGAACAACCTGATCTAGTGATCTAGTGCAAGATGTCCCTGCCCATGGCAGGGGAGTTGGACTACATGATCTTTAAAAATCCCTATCAGTCAAACCAGTCTATGATCTATAATGGAGGCGTTGTTAGTATCATGCAGCTCAGGTGGACTAAACATGAGGTCCCATTTCACTTCCGCTTCTTTCCTATTGCATTCCTTTGTGCTCATGTTAATGTTTCCCTAACTACACATTAAGCAATCAAAGCTATTCTGACTTTGATTCAAGAGAGGAACAAACAAGTTAGAGAAGAGAAGCAAGTTAGCATATTGGCTCTCCAAGGCTGCCAGACATTGGCTTCATGTGCAGGCAACAACAGCAGGCAGTAGCCAAAATTCCCACAGCAGGCACCTGCAGTGGGTTGTCTGGGTACAGCTTAATGTCACCAGATTATCACCAGGCCCTGGTCACAAATAGGAAGAGTGTGTGTGTGTGTGAAGTCAGTAGGAGTATTGTCATTGATCAGGTTTCCATTATCACAGTATGACAGTATCACCAAGTTTAGAAGAGACCTCAAAGATCATCAAGTCCAACCCGTTACCACAGACCTCAAGACTATACCATGTGAGATACAGTATGGAATCAGAACAAAAAGATTGTTTCTGCCTTCAGAGGGGCATAATTGTTTCAGATTGGACACTGACAATGTGTGGGGCTGTATCTGCTCCTCTGGGAAGCCCTCAGGACTGGTCTGATGGATGTCCTTGCTGCACAGACTACAAAGGAATTATTGCTGATGATCTTCATGCAGTGGTTTTGTGGAGATGTAAACATGGAAAGAGTTTGGAGTGTGTGATTACTTTCAGTCCCCTCATACTTACCAGCTAGCACCATCTCAAAAGCCTGTGCATAAAAATACCAAAATTCTCATTTTATGTTGCACGCTTTTCCATCCCATTCGTGCAACATTTGTTCTGAAGGATTACAAATTCCTTCAGCTGGCATCAGTTTTCCTCTCTTTGTTTGCTAGTCATAATTGGACAGTGAGCTCTCAGACCTCTGACCAAGATTGCAATAGCAATACCAACAGTAATCTTTTTTTTTTCTGTTTCTGCTTTTGTTTATTTTTTTACACATCTCTCAGTTGTGTGAAGAAAATCAATTGCATCAGTTTCACTCCATTTATAGTTTTGTATTTTTGGTATAACACTGCTAAGTTTGCTGTAAATATGGAATTAAAGATAACATTGAGCCTCTATGTACCATTTTCAGTAAATATAAAACTGGACCTACAGAATACTTCTTTCTTTCTCAAAGATGACTCTTTTTTTTTTTTTTTCAGTAGCTTTATAAACATTCTGCTACATCTGATTCAGCAGTATGATGACTGTAGAGGTTTCCACAGTGGTAGGTTGTCTATCTTTCATCAGTTTGCCTGCAGCCCTAGAAACCTGACCAAAAAGCCACCAAATCATAGAATCATAGAATGGTAAGGTTGGAAGGGACCTCAAAGATCATCCAGTTCCAACCCCCTGCCATAAGCAGGGACACCTCCCACTAGTACAGGGCACTCAAGGCCTCCTCCAACCTGGCCTTGAACACCTCCAGGGAGGGAGCAGCCACAACATCCCTGGGCAACCTGTGCCAGTGCCTCACCACCCTCACTGTAAACTTCCTCCTAAGATCCAGTTTCAATCTCCCCTCTGCCAGTTTAAACCCATTGCCCCTTGTCTTATGATCAGATCTTCAGCTCTCCACTTGTACCATATGCAAGGCAACATTTAGAAGTGCTTGCCACATCTGGAGACACAGTTCAAAATCTGCTATTTTTCTGCGAGGCTTTTGTGTGAAATTCCTGAGCAGAAGACATCATGTGTAAACCATTTCTCTAAGATAAGCTTTTATAAGTAGCAACTGTGGTATTTCTCTGGTATTTCCACACACAAATGTCTTGTGAACGACAGACTTGTGAAATGCTGGGTTGGACTCCGTTCTCACAATTCTAGATTTGGCCATTTAAATGCTTTTTTGATAAGTGGATTATTTGTTGTATTTTGTTTGTACTCCTCTCCAGTCTCCTTTTCTCCATTCCAGTGGCACATTTCAAAAAGATGGTATGTTTTTATTTCAGTTTTTACAGAAAAATACTGCACTGCTAACCATGTGGATAAACTTCCTGGTCCTAGGGACTGGGTCCAGATTCTTCAGGATCAAATTAAACTTGCAAGAAGACGATTAAAAAGAGGCTCAGGTATGTAAAAAAGAAAATACAAGGAGTAACATGTGGGTGTAAGATTAAAAGCTTAGAGCCTTTGTGTCCACAGTGGTGTTTTTCTTGGTGACTGTAGAGTTCTACACATTCACTGCAGAAATTAGACCTGTGAGATTTTAGCAGGTTTCTGGGTAAAGTGCAGTGTTTCTGTGTGTTTGGTATGGTGGCTGTCTCTGCAGCCAAGTTAACTGAGTCTCTCTCACGTGTTGCCTTTAACCCCTTCCCATTAGCACTCAAACTGTCCTTCCCAGTGTTTGATGAAATCTGAGTCCTAAACTAGCTGATCCACTCAGGGTTACAGGTGGAAGTCTTTTAATTTTGAGCTATTCTGAGTGAATGACAAGCCATTCACTGTACTGTTCAGACATAACCCAAGTGACCTTTCCCTCTAAACTATGTGTCTGGAAGGAAAGATGAGTTTTCTCATGTTCCCTGTGAAACAATCAACATCACTGTCGCAAAAAAACCCAACATCCACCCTGGCTGTGCCGGAAGGGTTCTGCAATATGTGGGAGGGAGCTTGCCAGCACTGAGTAACAGGTAATGTAGGTAGGGTTTTGCAGTAAAGCTACTCAGGCTGGGACAGCCTGCATGCTTGGGGCTGAAACCAGCCTGTGATGAAGGCTCAGCACAAAGCTTTCACCCCGGAAGGAGGCAGCTGGTGAGCTCTCAGCTCCAGCAATGAACACCAGTGTGCAGTTTCAAAATCCCCAGTAGTATTTGTGGGAAAGCAGTATCACTGATTAAGAGATGTGTAATTACTTTCTAAACCTTAACTAGTCTCCTTCCCATCTTCATACCTTCTATCATGCAAGGAGCTTTCATAGAAGGCTTGACTTACTCTTCCTTATCCTAGTGTTTCCTTAAAGCTCTCTTGTGATTGTATTTCCTGCCCATCTACCCAGGAGCTTCTGACACCTTTGTCTGAGGCACATCACTTGTGTCACTATCCTTAAACATGGTCCTTCACTGTTACCATATTTAGCTGCCTGCTTTTTTCCTCTCTTGCCTTCTGCCCATCACCACAATTAAATGCCTATGAACATTGCTAGGTTGACAGGAGGGGAAATCTGATGGCTCCACAGGGGATGCTGGTAGTCCCTGTGGCTGTGGGAGTGTGAGTGAGGCCGCGGGAAATGCCCTATCCAGCTCCCTGTCTGGCAGGCATTCTCTGTCCAAAGCTGTGTCTCTGAAACACACACTTAGACTGGTACCTGAAATCATTCTCTATAACGTTGTCAGTGCTAGAAGGGAAAAGCATAAGACTGAGGAAAATTAGAAACACCCAGAGACAGGGGGAGGGGGAAAAGGGCAGATAATTCAGTAGCATAAGCTCCCCTAACTAGAGAAGCAAACCAGCACTAGCCTTAAAAAGGGTTTCTTGTGCATGTTGGGGGAGGGAAGAGAGAGGGATACAAGATAATCTTGTTAAAGACAGTGTCAGATTACTGGTGTTGTACAACAGGGCTGCTTTCTGCCCCTTCCAAGGCTGTCTGCCCTCCCCCAGGATAGGAGGGTGGAAGTGGGATGCCAGGCTTCAATAAGGTGATCAGTGCAGTGCAGGGATATGGGGAGCAGAGGGTCCTTGGGCTGTTTGCAGAAGATCCCTCAGGAAAGAGGATTGACCTAATTTTGTTTTGATTTTTATTTTCTTTCATCCTTTTTTATTTGCTTTTCTTTGTGCCTCTGCAGGATATTAATTAAAATGACAATGACATTCAGCTTTTGCCTTTCAAATGGGGCCACTTCCATCTCTGGTCTTTTCTCAGAATAGGAAAATCTAAGGAGAGGATATTATCTCTAGTGAAGCTGAGTATAGTGGGACTGAATAAGACAGGCTCCAATATGTGTCTCTGCCTGCAGAGAGAAGGTAACTGGTTAACTGTTGTATGGATGAATGGTGAGCAATACCTAGCAGCTCCTGGGGTTTACTTGCTGAAAAAAAGTGCACAGTCTCTAGAGTGGTGTCATTTAGTTACTGGCCATTCCCTCAAGTGCACAGGCAGATGTGCTCTTTTCAGTTTATCAGGGGTGATTGAACCCACCTCCGTGCCCATCTGCACCTTAACATCTCCACTGCTGGCCTAAGCTAAGCCAACCTGACCAGGCACTGGAGCAAATCAGACCTTCCCAAAGCCTTTGTGACAGCAAAGCAATAGAGAGCAGCAGAGTGGCAGGACCAGACAGCTGGTTGCAGGAACATCTTCATCTTGTCGAAAGAAGATTTGTTAGTACTTTTATGTCAGAACTGTGAGCTTCTGATGAGATGTAGAGCTGGTCAGGTGACAGCTCCATCTAATCTCCTACTTTGTTTCCAGTGCTGGCTGTTAGCAAATGCCTGGGGAGGTCTGCAGCACCGAGGGAAAGATGTTGCAATATTTGCTAATATGGTCACACAGCCCTCAGCAGCTTCATCCTGATCTTAAACTGGTTGTGTAGAAACCATATGTTTAACTATTCATCGTGAAGCCATACCACAATTGTTAAAGCTGTGTGTAATCTTCAGAGACCAAACAGGAGGTGAGGGCAGGTATGGCAGGAAGTTTGATCTCCTATAAGAATAAAGTGTCTTAGGACTACACATTACAAAACTCAGCTTTTAAAATTCTGAAAACTACAGAAATCACAGGCACTGACATGTGGGACTCCTCAAGCTTCCAGGGGAGCTTTTGAGCTCGTCCTGTGGCTAGTGGAGCATAGGCAGGGCCTGCCCTCATGTCCATACTCTCAGGTCAGGTCATTTTCTCTTAGTTTTGTCTCCATTTGTTTACTGAAACGTGGGCTGTATTTGTGGTTATAGACCAAGGTGCCCACGAACAAATCTGCTAAATTCACCCCAGACCCCCTGAGACAACGTTTCTCCTTGCTGCCTGATCACACCAATTTACCTGCATTGCTTTCTGGTTTGTTGTAATGAGCAGGCTTTATGCAGAGAAAGCTTAAGGTGATCTTTTCATTTTACAGAAGCCATAAGACAACTTCTTAGTCACTACTGAGCAGGGCTAAATTTTAACAGCAGAAGTATTTAAAAGAGAAGGGGCAGGCTTTCCGTGCTGCTTGCCTTCCCCTGAGCCATTTAGTACATCCTCTGATTAGTCTTTCATTTCAAACCAGGCAGTAAGATACTGCATTCATGAGCAGCCCTCTCTGCTTTATCCCGTGAAACATTATTTCAGCCTGATAATGTAAATCCTGCCTTAGCTCTCAGTGATATTAATAATTTCAGAGAATTCCAGCAAATGAGTGGGGTGGACCTGCTCTTCATACCTCTTCTTATAGGATGTCCTCTTCTGAATGTTTCCAAATTAAATGAAATCATGATCACTGGATCATAGATGCTGCCCAGCTTCAACCTTATTTATTGTTTGGTTCATCTCCTAAAATTAGGGATAGAAAAGCTGCCTACCTGGAAAGCTAATAAGAAAAGAAAAAAAATCACTTTTAAATTCTGCTTTCTAGAAAATAGTTGCCCTGTGTAGATTTTGAAAGGTTGTTATCCTAAGCCAGATAAAAATACATTTAAGTCCTGAATCAGTGACAATATTTCTCATATCTGAAAATTTTTTTCTTAAATTGTTTGTTTGGGGTTTTTCTTAGTTCTTTTAGATGATTGCTTGAGATCTGAGACTTAGGTAGGGTTTTTTTGTTATTTTATTTGTTAGATCTGAGAATAAAGCTGTCACTGACATTAAATTTTTATTGGCCTCGTTCAGTCTTTTCAAAGTTTCACAAGTTGGCTGTCACAAAGGGGAGAAGAAACTGTGAGGTTAATGTTACAAACAGATGTTATAATTAAAATTAAAGAGTATGATAATATTCTTCAGCCTCGACTACTGGTCCCATTTCATGCCAACAGCACAGCATACTGGGGCACAGCTTCATAGCACCAGATCTGTCTTCTCCGAGCAGAGAAGTTTTGGACTGGGACAGGCTGTGAAGTAGCCCTAGAAGGGAAGAAGTCAAAGGAAAAAGCATGTGCATAGGTTTCCTCTCTTTAAAGCAGCATGAATTACAATGCAGATTGCCTCGTAATTTGCAGCAGTGGGTTTCCCATGGCATGGTCTTTTCACTTTGCAGAAGAGAACATGGGTAGGTGGCTGGTGACATGCCTGTGGCAGCATAGAGAGAGATAGTCGACCATTAGCATAGACATCTTAAAACAGGTGAAATCAGAAGGAACTGACTTGCTGTTCATGTCACCTCAGTGCCAGAGGTAGCATCCAAGCCTTTTGATTGCTAAAGTCTCCATCCATTAATAAGGAGTAGGTCAGAGGTCACACGTCTCTTGCAGTAAGTTCTTCCTCCCTTTTTATGTTTTAAAGAGCCTGTGAGTAATGTTCCCAAAGTGCACAGGGTGAGAGCTGCTCATGCAAAGTCATCACCTCGTGTGCAACCTGGAAGCTTCTGATTGCCCTACTCCATAAAGGAAGATACATCAGTGTTAGGAAAAAAGCTGAGGTTTTTTTCAAGCAGGATTAAATAAATTACATGCCATGATACTTCAGCCTTAAATTGTTGCTTACAATTAACATTGGTTTGTTGTTTATCAGTGTAAAATTGTGGGAACAAAGGAAGTAGATGTACCTAACTCTTGTCCTACATCCTTGTTCAAACTGCTGCTTCCGTTGTTTCTTATGAGGGCTTTTTTTTCCCGCTTTCTATTTCTCTTCATCCTTCTCATTTCCTTGGTCTGTATTTTTGATAGAATATCTTCATGTTGCAAGAGATCAGGTTGACTTTTTGCTTAGTAATAAACACAGGGCCAAGAAGAGTGTAGGATGTAGTCTGATGTGCAGTATGGTGCTTTTGTGGCCAGTATCTCAGAGACAGCAATATTAACCTGAATAACTGCTGCCTTATATTCCCAGCCCTAAGCATACATGTACAAGGAGCAATCCAGCAGGTGTAGACTTAACAGACAAATGTGTACCTCAGAAACTGAACACTTTGGGGGAGGACTTCTGAGAGAACAGCTGCCAGGATTGTTTTGCAGGAGCTACTGATTTCTCTCTAAGCTCTGAATTCCCACAGTAGGTTCTATTCTTACTTGCCTTGTCTTGCAAGCTGGCTCAAGACAAGTAGAGTTTGGCTGGCAGTCTCTGGGTGTGGTCGTCAAAGACAAACCTTCTTTCCTGCTTGGAATGACACATGAGAAGCTGATGGTTTACATCCACATTAGGACGACAAGGTGTTTGTCCTGGCTTTGTGACATACTTCATCTGCAGCTGCAGTTGTGCCTCCAGTTTCATAAAACAAATTCAGACAGCTTCCAAGAAGAGTGAGCAGGCTCTCTGGACATCTGCCGTGCCTCCCTTTCTGGCAGTGCCACAAGCATTCATGTTGTCAGTTTTTACCTGGCTGTGATCTTGGTGACCATGTAGACTTTTGTGCTGGCATGAGGAATGGGACTGGAACTATCAGTGGAGAGCTGAAACTTATCTATCTTGTGCCAGATTAAATTGGAGAGGTAACTTCAAAACCAGTTCTGCAGAGTTGGAGAACTTGAGTCCCTGTACTCTGAAAGTGAGGTGATTTCTAGTTTCTGTTTGTTTCTTTCTGTATTACTGCCTTCCTCTGAGTTCAGTTTGGGCTAGATATAAGAGGAGTAGTTAGGCAGAAAGGTAACTGTATCTCTAGAGCTATTTTAAGAGTCATTGCTGATCTTTCCAGAAAACCAATCCCTTCTGCGGGCAGCCTAGTTGGCACCAACCCTGGTGTCAACAGAGGAAAGACTTTCCAGCCCATTGCTAGTTCTCATATCTGCCTTCCCATTTTCATAGCTTGGATCCCTTCAACCCAAGGGCCCAGTTACAGCTTTGCCTCTTGTATGCTGAGTGGCTGTGCTACAGAATTGCTTGGTGCACATACTTCTTCATAACATAGCTAGAACTGGCCTCAGACAGTCACTCCAGATTATTTAAGATGTGTATAGCTTGTTAGTTGTTTCTCAGCTGCTTGTTTCACTGTGCTGTCTCCTCCCTTGTGCATCCAGTCATAGAATTATAGAATTGTTTGGGTTGGAAAAGACCTCCAAGACCATCATGGCCATCAAACCATGTCCCAAAATGCCATGCCCACACATTTCTTGAACACTTCAGGAACAGTGAATGACCCCACTACTTCCCTGGGCAACCTATTCCAATGCCTTGCCACTCAGTCCTTCCATTTCTGGGAGTCCAGTCCAGATTCAAACCAACTTAGGTAACCTCCTCCCATCTCTTGAGCCACTGGTTCCTTCAAAAAATCAAATTCTCACATTAAGTTGTAAAAAGAACTTAATTTATTTCTGCTCTGTGTGTCACCTTCTCAAAGCAGAAAAAGGTACTGACTCAAGATACTCACTTGAAATCTGTGTTGTGTAGTTGTCGAGCCTCTCCATTTAAACCCTCTGTAGCAGGAAAGCTGCTCACTACTAGGGGCTTTGGCTTGTTTCTGTTTTCTTTAGTTCAATTAATTTTGCAGAATGGAGTAGAGAGCTAAAACTAAACTGACATCCTTGCATGTGGGAGAGACAGCAGTCTCTTGGTCCAGGGGTCCATAGCCAAGGGCTGATGGAGCTACATTAGGAAACTAATGTAGATCAGGAGCTGATTTAGTTCTCCATACACAACTCCTCAACATCCTCATGTGTAGAGCCATGAAAAAGGTGAAGAGAGTTGCTTTAGATTTAGGTGGGGGCTGAAGGAAGTTTCTTAGTGCATCAATATCCTTGGTCAGATTTGATCTCTATAGATAGTGTGGTATGAAGTGAGTAGATGTACAGACATGTACAGTGTAATGGGCTGATCCTTTTTGACCACACCTAGCTTGCTGTCAAAGATCTCATAGTGTTTTAAAGGCTTTGAATATCATGTTGCAGCACCAAAAGGCAAAAGTAATAGCATTTCGAATGTGGCTTGAGTAAGTTAGGCACCAATTTCCTGTTACAAAGCCTGTAACTTACTTGGGGTTCACATGCACACCCCAGGTTCTACGGTCTAACAAGTCCCTGCACATCTGCTGAGCCAAATTAGCTATCTTTATGCATTCCCCTTGGCCTGTGGCAATTAGAAGATGAACAAATTAGGCTTTTAGCCTTCTTTCACCGTGGGCTAAATGAAGTCAAATGCTGTTGCATAAGCTGTGGGTCGAAAGCACGTGTGTGCCTCCACTGTGACTGCCAGGTTACCCCCATGGTCACAGGGCTGTTAATTATGCCAGGTGCCCGCTTGCATGTTTGCAGACATTCTGCTCTAATTCTGTCCCACACAGAATGAGCTTGCCTGTGGTCACAGGATGTTTGGGAGCAAAATTGGGAATATTCATCCTTCCCCTGTAGGCATCAGATGGTGGCAGCTGTTGGGAGTGGAGTACTAGCCAGAGAGGCTTCTTCCTCCGAGCACTTCAAGGGATGTTTCTTATGTGATTTTATCAGATGATTATGATGCCTTTTATCATCTTAGGAGAGAGACCAATGATGATCTGCGAGGATGATTAAGGGACTTGAACCTCTCTCCTGTGAAGAAAAACTGAAAGATCTGGGGCTGTTTAGTCTTGAGAAGGTTAAGATGGGATCTTATTAATGTCTTTAAATGTCTGAGCGGCAGGTGTCAAGGTGAAGGTGACAGTGCCTTTTTGATGGTGCCCAGTAATAAGACAACGGGCAGTGGGTACAAGCTAGAACACAGGAGATTCCACCTCAGCAGGAGGATATAATTCTTCATGGTGAGGGTGATGGAGCATTAGAACAGGCTGCCTGGGGAGGTTGTGGAGTCTCCTTCTCTGGAGACTTTCAAAACCCACCAGGCTGTGGCCTGCCCTAGGTGATCCTGCTTTGGCAGCAGGGTTTGGACTCAATGATCTCTGGAGGTCCCTTCCAACCCGTAACATTCTGCAATTCTATGGTCAGGATATCATGACACCTTAAAAAGACAAAAGTGTTATTCCATCCCACTGCTGGCACAATGCTTCTTAATACCTAGCTCCCTCTTCTAAGTTTGCATTTTTATGATATGACCTTTTCCTTCAAGCATTGAGTTTTTAACTGAGCAACAGCAAATTGCAGCTGAAGAAAGTAGATAGAAAATGCAAAATCGCTCTACAGTCTCTGGCTTTTTAATCGCATTTCTGTATTCAGTAAAAGTAATGAGATTTCTTGTTTATATTTGTAATCAGCAGAGGCAACTGACTGTGATGAGAAGCCGGACATTTCTCTACTACAAACAGGTAAAATGCATTAAAATTTTTATCAGCTTCCCATGTGTATGTTTGTTTATTTAAGGCACAGAAGCAGGTTTCAATAATCCTGGTGTGCCATATACAGTCAGATAATTGCACACAGGAGAACCAAGCTATCTTAAGTTTTGAATGGCCTGTATTAAAAACACAAATGCATCAGAATATTACAATTTCCCTTCTCTATTTCATATTCATAAACCTCAAGGTTTATGGTGACAGCCAAGCTAATAAGACCAGTAAGTTACTCTTCTCATGGCAGATAGGGACTTGCAGTCATCCCTGTTATTTCTGGTGTTTTTTTTAAATCTTAATGGAGTTACTGGTAGGAACTAACACTGCAGTTTGTGTTGTATTGTCCATTTAGTTGTCCAAGGTATTAGCAATAATGTTTTAGGTTTATAGGAAGATTGCAGAGATATTTATATGCTAGCTAAGTGTTGGTTTAGGTTTTCTTGAAGTGCAGCTACCCTTCCTTAAAAGCCTGACAGCTGCTAAACAGCTCTGCAGCTGTGTGGAGTGGGAAATCAGAATTTTGAATGTCGTTGCACATGGTGTTGCTATCAAGATAGGCTGAGACTGAGATTTGAAGCATCCTCTCATGAAGAGTCAGTCCATCAATAAGTGCCCTGATAGTAGGTACTAAGCTGCCATCTCTGAAAATTCAGTGGGGCTGGAATCTGAGGAAATGGTCATTTGCCCGCATTACAGAGTCATTTCTCTGCCATTTCACTAAGATGCTCCCTGTTATCACCAAAGCCAAATTAACTGAGGGAAGATCTTGAGCAAACAAATAGGGTTATGGATCGTGGTGCATTTTTGTCCTATTTCAACAAAGGGAGATGAGTGATGCTATTGCTGTGAAGAGCAGGCAGGGCCGATGCCGGGTGGCTGAGTGCATGGGTCAGTACCTGGAGGCTGTGGGTTAGACAACAGAGCACTGTACCACAGCAGCATCTGTCTCTTGTGTAAGAGCTTCCTGATCCCTCTTGCATAAGGGCTGGAGCAGGAGCTTTCACACACCGCTGCTGTGTGCCGGAGCAGCAGCTGCCAGCCGTGGAGCGCTGTCGGCTGAAATCCCACTGTCAGAGCACGTGCAGTTACTAAGGAATAGGACCAGCGAAGCAGTTGGGAGGACAAGCAGCTATAGTCTTGTTCTGGCATGGACCCAGTGGGGGCTGGGAGCACACACTGGCTGGGAGCTGCTGTGCTGCTTTTTTGGCCAGC
The DNA here is from genome assembly GCA_013399775.1 of Semnornis frantzii. Classification (NCBI taxonomy): domain Eukaryota; kingdom Metazoa; phylum Chordata; class Aves; order Piciformes; family Ramphastidae; genus Semnornis; species Semnornis frantzii. Next base: position 35,335 of record VWYK01033290.1, on the reverse strand, counting down.
CACTGAATAATATTTCAGGGTACAGTTGCGATAATAGATGCAGGAAGCTCCAGTTTGAAAGGTCTCTTCCAAGTGACTTCCTGTTCATTTCCTTTATCAGGGAGGGAAGCAATTCCGTTGCAAGAGAACCCTAATAAAGGTTACTAATGTGACACAGTGTTATCTTTTCATTGCTCTGGTAATCGTTTTAAGGAGCAGAATGACTGGATTGCTGGGCTTTTCTTTGAGCACAGTTTCTGTAGTCACTACTTGTGTTGTCCATCATTGATGGAAATGAGTGCACTAAGATCGTTGTGGTAGAGAAGACAACTCCCTTTCCACCCGTCAGCAGGTCAGCATTGGGGTCTTCTTGTTTGTAAACCTTTGAGCATCCAGGCATGCAGTTTTTGAGTTGAAAAGTGCTATCTGTGGAAGGATGCTTAAATAAACCAGGCTCCAGTTTGCATTGGTGGGGGAGGTGATGCTCACAGGCTGTAAGCCAAGTGTTTGTCTCACACCCATTATTATACATGTGTGAGTGCCTCTTTCTAGTATGTATCCATGTAATATCGTACTGTTCTTGGAAGCAAATGATTTAAAGTGATATACAGACAGTATAATGACAGTAATTATGACAGAGCCAAAATACAGATGCTTTCTATAAAGGAGTATAGCAAAAGAGATGGAATATAACTTTTACAGAGGTCTTTCCCTGTCTTAGTACAGCTGGTTTTATAAAGGGGTGTTACTGACAGGTTCTTTGAAGAGAGTCTTTGTGTGATTTATTCAGCTGTCTTCGCTGTTTACCTTGAAAAATCTTTGGGGGAAGAGTCTCTTTGACTGTGTGTTTGTACTGTATGTTTGTACGGTGCCTGGCATGTTGGGCCTTGGCTGCAGATGTCAGCTTGCGGCAGATAAATCATGTCCTCAAGTTGTGCCAGGAGAGGTTTAGATTGGATGTTAGTAAAGATTTCTTGACCAAAGGAGTTACCACGCACTAGAACAGGTTGTCTGTGGAAGTAGTGGAATCACCATCCCTGGAGGTATTTAAAAGATGTGTAGAGTGGTGCTTAAGGACATGGTTTAGTGGTGGACTTTACAGTTAGGTTAACTGTTAGACTCAATGATTTTATGAGTCTTTTCCAACCTAAATAACTCTGCAGGTCAGTGATCAGTGGTTAACCTGGAGTGTTGCTAGAGTCAAACCAGACCAAACTGGATTGCTTGGCCGGGAGAGAGTTCATCTTGCAGAAGAGTGGATAGGGAGAAAAGGTGAAGTAAGGAAACTATCTCTGACAGACATCAGATGCCTGGTCTCTTGGTCTCCGAGAACTGAACAAAGCTGTAAAGCAGATCCACCCAGAGTGAATGAATTGAATCAACAGTAAGTGCTGGTGCCAAAAAAAAAAAGGATAACTCAGATACATTTAATCTGCCTTTCCTGCTCAGTCAGTCCTGCCTGTGACACCAGTGACATTATGAACAAGATCTGGGTATATGTGGGCTAGCAGTGCTGAAATGCCTCAACCTATGCACTTTCAGATCATAGCCTATGGCTCACACTTCATTTAGACGCCTCAGTCAGAAGTGTGGCTACTCTCAGCTCTCTTCATTATTGGTGGAAAAGAGGCCTGCTTTCAGAAAGAAAGGGGAAACAGCTAAGGTTGTGTTAGGGGATCATCTCTCCTTCGGTGCCAGCAGGAATTTGGTCTGAGTGCAGTTAATTGGAATAGGTGCCTATAGCCGGGTTTGAACCTGCTCTCTCTGTGCACACATTCAGCAAAGTCTTGGGCTTTGAGGAGAGCAGGAGGTGTTTTGTTTTCAAAACCTTCTTTTAGAACTCAGAAACTGTATAAAAAAGTGGAGCTGGTACATCCTCATAAAACTAAGGAGGACATTTTTTTTCCAATTATATTTTAGCACCTCTGAGCAGAAATCACGCTCCCATTTTAAAATCACCCTCAACACCAAGAGGGCCTTTGCTTTTAAAAGCTGTTGATTGAAGGGTGTTTAAAGTAAATTGGAAGAGCCATGGCAGTTAAACGAGCTGGTGCATTGACAGATAAATCTCCAGGAAGTACTAGAAGAATTGTCTCTAACAAATGTTATCAAAGCTCAGGTCTTCCACAGGTGCAGCTTTTGCACCTACGAAAAGGTGACGGCTGTGTCCAGACCTGAGCTGAGATAGATCAGGCAGCTCCAGAGGTAGTTACCGTGGACTAAGTGGAAAGACTGATTAGTTTCTTGGTGGTAGAGGAACCTGGAAGGTGTGAGGTCTTTATCAGGACAAAGATGTGACAGCTCTTAGAGGCTTTCTGTAGAAGTTAGTATGGCAGAAGGGCTCATAGACTCACAACATGTTAGGTGTTGGAAGGGACATCTGGAGATAACTGAGTCCAACATCCCTGCCAAAGCAGGATCACCTGGGGCAGGCCACACAGGAATGCATCCAGGTGGGTTTTGAAAACCTCCAGAGAAGGAGACTCCATGACCTCTCTGGGCAGCCTGTTCCAGTGCTCCATCATCCTCACAGTAAAGAACTTTCTCCTCTTGCCATCTTATTTTGGTCTACAATTGACTTGAAGCATCTGGATTTTGAGTTTTAAAAGAAAAAACAAAAGGAAGGCATAACCCCTAAGTTCTGCATATGGAAAAAATGTAAGCCAGCTGCAACACCCTTTTCTTGAATCCTTATTTTGATAGTCGGATTTGAAAGATATGCGCAGCCCAGAACCATGAGAGAGCCCTCCCTTATATCATACTTGGGACCACATCTCTGCTTTGAGTTTGTGTAGTTTATCCACACTGGGGTTAATTTCAAGATGAGAAAGAACTTTCATATTGCTAAAAGGCAGCGAAACAGTAACATCGCAATCCTTAGGTCCAGGGGTGATACAGCTTTGTGAGAAGATGAGAGCAATCTCTCGGTAAAGAAACAGATTATAAGAAAACAGGAACAATCCAATTCTATATAGGTTGTCTTCTTTTCTCTTGAAATACAATATCAAGAAAACGAAACTTAAAAAAACCCCCGAACCTTTTAGAAACCTTAACTATAAATCCTTTATTGTAATATAAATCTTTATCCTTCCAGTGCATGATTGTATGCGTCTCCCCTTTTCATTGGGTTGTATTTGCCTCTCAGACTGATTGATGTCTGTCTCCTATTTGCCCTGTGTTCTTGTAATTCTTAATGTCCATCTTCCATTGTTCTGTTTAGAAAAAGTGCATTCTTAAAGCGCTTTTAAAAAGATGGGATATAAGCATACCATGCACCTTTTACACATATAGATATTATTCTATATGCATTTAGACTGCTGTGGAGTGGTGATTTTTTAATTTTTTTTTTTCAAAGAGATCCCAAAGTCCAGGTTTAAAATTCATGTGGTGCTTTTCTCACTCCCTTCAGAACTGTAACTTCAAAGGGGTAAGCAGCGCAGCGCAGTTTGTGCCGAAGTCTAACGCGACGCTTTACATCTGAAGTGGGGTGCATGATGTGTTGTGTGAAAAAACTTGGCTGGCAAATTCTGTACTCAGGGGAAAAAAAAAAAAAAAAATCTAATTTGCTTTTCTTTAGCCCATTGAGCTCTGCTCTAAATAGAAGTCAGCACCCATTGCCTACATTTAATCCCATCACAAATTAAACTTAGAATTCAAATAATTTCTTTTTTTTTCCCCCAGAATTACTGATTTTTCTTTTTATAGAGTTTTTTTAACTGATGTTTTTTCCTAAATTCTTTCTTCCTTCAGGTAGCCTTTTTGACACCACAACAGATCGTCTGATAGACACAAACCTAGATTTTTCAGTTTGAATTTCACATCCTGCACCAGTGTTCTTAGTGGTAGGAGCATCCTCTCCTTCCAATAACATTCCTTCAAGAGCGGCGCAAGAACTTCAGCATACCAGAAGATATGGACGTCCATAATGTTTTCCCTTCAACTTCCTGTTGTTCCATGCATTTTCCTTGTACCTGCAAATAATGAAACACCAGACTGCTTCACTGTTCTTCATCTTAATTAAAGATGATTCCCCTCTGTATCCAATGCATTATTTAATTAGCTGGGTATCCACTCAGAACACATCCTCTTGCCTTTTAGTTTTCCTCCATGATTGTATTTTCCCACGTGATTGTATGCTTGCCAGCAGCATTTCATTGTTAAGCCACGCAGAGGTGAATACACACAGCTGGGTAGCTCTTCCTGCCCCTGGGGATTTGGGTGGCATCTCTCTCCATCACGAAACCCAAGGGCTTGGTGAGCATTTGACTCAGTAAAGCTCTTTGCTTCTGCAGACCCACTTTTTCTTTTCCTGGCTACTCTGGAACCAATGACCAATTGTACGCAGCTGTGATTAAAAAGTTCTTGCTGGATTTAGCAGGAAATAAGGCAGGATTCCTCCCAACAGTGCCCTTATAGCAAGGAGAGGCTATTCCTCAAACAATTTCCCCTACATGGTCTTAGTGGGGATGGCTTTTGAGCATCTTTGTAGTGCAGATTGCTGGAGGTGGTCATTCTCCCCTCACTTTGCACCCCCAGCTTGCCCTTACCACCCCAATCTCAAAACGTATTAGTTTGCCGATTTCCAGGAAGAGGGTCTGCACACTGTGATTTTTCAGCTGCTGCCCTTGGCGACAATATTCACCTATTTTTAAATAAAAAAGTCACCTTTTGACTGACATTCTATTGCTATCTCAGCAGTTAAGATGACTGAATCGATCAAAAAATTGCACTACCCTCGTAGACGCTGAAAGGGTCGGTCCTTTCAGGTCAGGGCTAAGGTAGAATTGTATGCGGCCCTCCATGCAAACCTTCACTTCTGCACCTTTCATCAGCACTAAATTCACTTTAAAAACGTTGGGGAAAAGTCTAGAAGGTCTTACCTGCAACATCTATCCATCACCAGGTAGTTTCCTGCAATTCGAGGGAGAGCTGGCTGGAGCATTTACTATTGTGTTCCCTTTCCCCATGTATATTTTAGGTGCATCTTTTGGTTTTTTTGGAAACCATTTGGCCTTTGAGTGTCTCAACAGAAGTGCTATTACAGAGTGCGATGGTTTTAAAAATATTTAATCTCTTTTTTTAACAATCCCAAAGCCTGTTTTATCAGATGCCACTGAATGCCCACAAATAACACCGAAATCAGTGGGAGCAGTTTGTTCTCTCAGCACCTGAGAAATCAGGCTCCCAACCCTTCCTCGCCTACCTACCATGAACTTTTAGGAATGACCATGTTCTCTCTGAAACTTTGGAAACTGTGGACTAGATTGCATATGCACTGCAAACCTTAATATTTGAGTCTTTCCTTCCTTCGTGGCTTGGAGTTGCCTGCGTTGGGCAGGGGGCGCCGGTCTGTTGTGTCCGTGTCGTAACCCTTCAGCAACGAAATCAGCGTTTTGTAAATTTGGAAGATTGCATTTGTGTTTACTTACTGTGACTACTGTTCAGACTTTCTTCAGAAATCTTTTTATAGGGTTTATTAGAGAGAAGAAGAAGAAAAAAAAATCATTCCATATTTAGGTATAAATGTCTCAATCTTCTGTATATACGTTTTATTAATATGTAAATATTTAGATATTTTTAAATTACTATGTTCTTAATAAAGCGACAAGGGACTAGTTGTGAAATGGTGTATAACATTGTGTCGTGTTATTGAACTCTGGGAAACCCTCTTTGTCAGTTCAGAAAAGAAAACCTACAATAAATAACTTTAATTGCATTTTTGTGCTTGTGTTCTGTGCTGGGTTCCCAGATTTGGAGGGATAAGAGACCTGAATCTGGGGAAGGATGCTAATAGGCACCAGTACAGACTAGGGTTTGTCCTGCTGGCAAGCAGCTCCATGGAGAAAGACCTTGGAATCCTAGTTGGCAACTGGGAGGCCAGGTCTACCCAAGTACCAGACTGGGGTGTCTCCATGGAACAGCAATGTGCCCTTGTGGCCAAGGAGGCCAATGGTATCCTGGGATGCATCAAGAAAAGCTTGTCCAGCAGGGCTACAGAGGTTCTCCTCCCTCTCTACTCTAACGTGGTGAGACCACAGCTGAAATACTGTATCTGGTTTTTGGCTCCCCAATTCAGGAGAGGCAGGGACCTGCTGGAGAGAGTCCATTGCAGAGCCGCAAGGATTGTTGCAGGACTGGCACACCTCTCTTATGAAGAAAGACTGAGAGAACTGGGGTGGTTTAATCTTGAGAAGAGCAGGCCGAGAGGGGATCTCACCGACATCTAGAAATATCTGAAGGGTAGGTGTCAAGATAAAGGCACCAAGCACTTTTCAGTGGTGCCCAGTAATAGGACAAGGAACAACAGTCACAATCTAGAATACATGGAGTTCCCCCTCAAGGTGAGGAGATACTTCTTTACTGTGAGGATGAAGCAGCACTGGCACAAGCTGCCCAAAGAGGTTGTGGAGTCTCCTCTGGAGATTTTCAAAACCCATCCAGATGCATTGCCATGTGGTCTGCCCTAGGTGATTCTGCTTTGGGAGGAGAGTTGGAGTAGATGATGTCTGGAGGTCACTTCTAACTCCTAACATTCTGTGTTTCTATGGTTCTACTTCAAAGGTGTTAGCTAGCAATTAGTGGACTTCATAGGGAGATATGTAGGAAAACCCTTAAGTTCCTACCAGAAATCTATTTTTCCAGATGGCTCAGATGGAAACCATGGTGCCTGCCGATCAGAAGGATGTCTATATCCAGCCGTATAATAACCCTTGAGTATTAAGTGCTGATATGCTTCAAGTCTAATTTTAATTGAATTAGGTGCCATTATAATCTGCACTTAAAAGGTTAAGCTCTGCTTCTATGGAAACAACACATAGGAAGGACAAACCAATACTCATCATTTGGAGTAGCAAGATGCATGCTTGGTAATTTATTATCACACCGTCATCAAATGTTGTTTAGCCTTAGAAAATATTTCCTGCAATGACATGTTCCTGGTAATCTTCCATCAATTACAAAGAGCACCAAAGTGAGAGAGCAGCTCACCACACCTTTTCTGCCTTATGTAAGGAGTGCTAGGGATGAAGTGCTAGTGAAAAGTCTACTGAGAGTTTCCTTCATGCTTCAATGCCTGCATGGATCAGTATCGTGTGACATAGTGTGAGTCGTCACAGTCCCTCTCCATTGGGGAGCAGCTAAATCGTAAGTCACAGAATGATTTGGGTTGGAAGGGACCTTTAAATTCATCTAGTCCAATTCCCCCTGCCATAGGCGGGGACAGGTTTGACTAGATCAGGTTGCTCAAAACAGCATCCAACCTGGCTTTGAGCACCTCCAGGGATGAAGCATCCATGATGTCGCTGGACAGCCTGTGCCAGTGCCTCACCACCCTTGTAAATTTTTTTTCCCTCATGTCCAACCTAAGCCTACCCTCTTTCAGTTTAAAAATGTTGCCCTTTGTCCTGCTTTTACAGGCCCTTTCTCCGTCTTTCTTATCAGTCCCCCTTAGGTTTTTAAAAGCCATGACTAGGTCCATCCTAGTGGTAGTTTGAGGGATCCCAGGTCCCCCTTAAACAAAACCATAGGGACAGAGGCCGTCCTAGGGGGATGGACCTGCTCATCTCAGGATATTGCACTGCTGTTATTCTATTCCTTTTCCAGTGTCACAGCTTAAAAGACAGTGCCTGGCTTGATCTCTCCCCTCTCTCCACCCGGTTTCTCTTGCTGCCACTTCCCTGAGCAGCACACTCTTAGGAAGGGCATGGAACTGTTGGAGCGGGTCCAGAGAAGGCCATGAAGATGATCAGAGGGCTGCAGCAGCTCTGCTATGAGGACAGGCTACAAGAGTTTGGGCTCTTCAGCCTGGAGAGAAGGCTTCGAGGAGACCTTAGAGTAGACTTCCAGTATCTGAAGGGGGCCTACAAGAAGGCTGGGGAGGGACTACTGACAAGGCCTTGCAATGACAGGACAAGGGGCAATGGGTTTGAACTGGCAGAGGGGAGATTTAGACTGGATGTTAGGAGGAAGTTCCTTGCAGTGAGGGTGGTGAGACACTGGCACAGATTGCCCAGGGAAGTTGTGGCTGCTCCCTCCCTGGAGGTGTTCAAGGCCAGGTTGGAGGAGGCCTAGAGTGAGCTGTGGTAGTGGGAGGTGTCCCTGCCTATGGCAGGGAGTTTGAACTAGATGATCTTTGAGGTCCCTTCCAACCTTACCCCTCTATGATTCTATGATTCTATGATTCTATGATCTTATGGTTTTGGTGTGGAGTTGGCAGGTAGGGACTTGAGCCACTGAGGCCCTGCAGGCCCAGCTTGGGGGGTGGGTTCAGCCTACTCTCAGGCTGACTGAGGGTGGAAGGGGTGGAGGATTCTAGAAGGCCAGTTTGGACCTAGTGGATTTTGTGCTTATTCTACCTGATTGCCTTTTGTACATATGCTCTTGTAAATAGAGTTTATCTCTAAAACATCTTCCAATCAGTGTGCAGTGTCCTCATTCTCACTCCTGGGAAGGGACAAGAGTCAGTTCTGCTCTCCAGAACCGGATATGCTCTTGGCCCAAACTGGAGCAGTTCCCCTCCTCCAGAGCCTTCTCTTCTCCAGGCTGAACAACCCCAACTCTCTCAGCCTTTCCTTATAGAAGAGGCGTGCCAGCCCTCTGACCACTTTTGTGGCACTCTTCTCTACCCACTCCGACACATCCATTTTGTTTCTGTGTCGAGAGCCCCAGACCTGGACACAATACTCCATGTGAGGTCTCACCAGAGCAGAGCAGAGGGTCAGAGTCACCTTCAAAGACCTGCTGGCCACACTTCTTTTGATGCATTCCACAATGCAGTTGGCTTTCTGGGCTGCAAGAACACACTGCCAACTCATATCCAGCTATTCATCCTCCAGTACTCCAAAGTCCTTGGCGGAGCATCTCTAAATCCCTTCATCCTACAGGTGTATTGATACAGGGGACTGCCCTGATCAAGTTGCAGGACCTTACACTTGGCCTTGTTCACATGGTCACACTCCTTCAACATGAAAAGGTCAACAGCAATTGCCAGCACCCTCCACATGCCTACAAATTGCCTTCAGGTATGAATGTAACTCATCACTCACCACAGCACAGTTAGGGTTCTCCAGCTTGATGGAACAAATTTCATCCTTCTCCAAAGAACAAATATTTTCATTCTGTGCTGCAAGTCACCCCTAAATGTGTGGCTCTGTTTGGCTTTTTTTTAAAACAGCAGCAGGTTCATCTACCATAACTTGTCCAGTTGGACGTCCACCTTTGTGCTTCAATTGGGAGTGAGAAAGATTGGTGTGTGCCAGTATATGCAAGGCACCGAATCTCATCTGTGCTGCAAAGCTACCAGCAAGTACTGCTGCAGGGCTTCAGTTCCACCTGTTGCAATTGCTGTGGGCTGCAGCAAGCACCATTGCCAGTGCCCACACATGCGCTCCTGTGGAGCACCAGCATCCTCACTGGGCCATTTGGCCAATGCATCCCTCTGTCCTGTGTACAGGACACTAGAGATTAATCCTCTGGGTGAAAAATATCCTTCTGAAGCTTAACAGGGAAAAGGATATCCTCCTGGTAACATGAAAGGAAACTGGAGCCTGGGCTTTATAAAAAATGCATTAATTGTGAGACAAGAAGAAAGCCATCTCAAGTGCCTGTGACATGTTGGTTTAGAAAAGGCTGGCTGAGTCTTTCAGGGAAAATGCATGCTGTCATGTTGGAGTGATTTGAGGATGGGTGGTCCTGATGGAGCTACCCCTCCAGGAGAGAAAGCTGCTCCCCCAAAAACCTCTGCTGAGGTTGTGATGCCTCGCTGGGAAGTGCATCTTTCCTTCACTGGGGAAGAAAGGGGGCACAGTCCTTGAAGAAACCCATGGAACCATGTCCTCCTAGAGAGACAAGTGTAGCCAGGGTTTTGCAAGACTTCAAAAATAGCCCCCTTGTGCATGTTCTCTCCCAAATCTAAAGCAGCAAAATGGCTTGCAGGAGGTGCTGAGACATCTGTTCTTCCTCCACTGGCTCTCCCACTGCTCAAACATCCCCACACCTGGACTGGGGTGAGCACCTTCACTCCTTCCTGCCACCCTGTCATCACAGAGAGGCTCAAGAGGGGCTTGTACAAGTAGGTCAGGTATGATTTCTCATCTGCTGAATGCTAATAAAAGGCATCCATGTGAAACCTATAACATTATGTGTATAAATAATTTAGGTCCAGTGCATAAACATTGATTCTGGGCTTAAAAAAAAAATAAAATTCCATCAGCTTTCCTACTCCCCCCACATGCATGTGTCATTAGCAGGGGCAGAAAACAGCTAATACTTGGGGAATTTGGAAATCAAGGAGACACGCCCCTGGTATTTCTGCACTGGCTCCTTCCCCCACCCAGCTCTTCAGAGGCATAGAGGAGTCAGGATGAGCAAGGCAGCTCATTAGGAATGAAGACGTCATTCTGGCTTGTCATTGCAAGCAATTGTTGACCAGAGGGATGGTGGTAAAGAGGAGAAGAGGCTGCATTTTGTGACCCACCTTCTCGCCTTTGCTCCTCTCGCTCCTTTGGGCAGACACAGGCACTGGGCTCACTCTACGTAACACCTATCTTTCCAGCAGCTGCCTTCGGATGAGCTGCTTTGCCCCAAAATTACCCTCAGGAGGAGTCCTTGCAGGGTGTCCAAGCCCATTTCAAGCTGAACTCGACACTTCTCCAGCCCCAGAAGGCCTCACCACAGCAGAGCAAGAAAAGTAACTGCCAAATAGCAATAGCATCCCTCAACGAGCAAATTCAGCCATTGAGACTGGCTGGAATGGTTGAGCAAAGCCCTGTGACTGGAGACCTTAGAGTAGCCTTCCAATATCTGAAGGGGGCCTACAAGAAGGCTGGGGAGGGACTATTGGCAAGGTCTTGTAATGACAGGACAAGCGGCAATGGGTTTAAACTGGAAGAGGGGAGATTTAGACTGGATGTTAGGAGGAAGTTGTTTGCAGTGAGGGTGGTGAGACGCTGGCAGAGGTTGCCCAGGGAGGTTGTGGCTGCTCCCTCCCTGGAAGTGTTCAAGGCCAGGTTGGATGAGGCCTTAGTGCCCTGTACTAGTGGGAGGTGTCCCTGCCTATGGAACTAGATGATCCTTGAGGTCCCTTCCAACCTTACCATTCTATGATTCTATGATTCTATAAGCAGGGATGTGTGCTCTTCTCAGGGAGAGGAGAAGTGAAGGGAGGAGATGCAGGGAGGAGAAGAGAGCAATATCAGCTGGGAACTGCTTTATAAATTGTGATACGGGGAAGCAGAACAGAATAACAATGTTACAATATCCTGGGATGACCAGGTCCATCCCTTGGGACTCTATCTCTTTTTGGAGGACTTTGTCTCTGTGGTCTTCTTAAAGGCACCTGGGCCCCAAAAGCACCACACCTGGGCAGGCCAGGGTGGATGGAAAAGACCAACCCATGAAGCTTTGTCATCCACTGACAATCAGGTGGCCTGGAGGAGCTTCCCTGCCCTGGGGTGGTTCATCAAACCACCATATGGACAGCACATGCCCACGATGGGAGGTGGTCCTGCACTCCAGCAAGGAAATCAGTCCAGCAGACTTCCAAAAAATCCTCCCTGGCAACAACACTCCCATCCCACAGTATTCCTGCTCCGTTTTAGTTCCATGCCAAGCAGTGCCCAGGAGGAACTAGGTGAAAGTGAGTATGGGCTTGATGTGGGCAAGCTGTGCCAGCTTCCTGACGAGTCACCATCAAGTTAGCGTGGAGGGATCTGGACTGGAACCAGCGTGTGGCTACTGCTGCTGCCTCGGCTTAGAGAAAGCAAAGATTAATGTAATCATTTAATCCTGGGAGATTTCAGGATTCACTGACTGTATCTCATGTCTCCATTCATCACGGCACAGGGGATGTGTGTAAACTGCTTGGGTCTTAGCTGGACCTCTCTTCTCCCTTCTAATTTCCCATTCTCTGAGCTCCTCACATATGCACTCAGACTCCAGCTTTCCCCACTGCCAGCCACTTCTCTGCCTCCTGCCTCAGGGATGACAGGTCCCAGCCACAGCACTGAACTCACTTTGTGGCTGGTGAGAATCACAGAATCACAGAATGTGTCCAGTTGGAAGAGACCTCAAAGATCATCCAGTCCAACCCTTGACCCAGCACTGAAGTGTCAACACTGAACCATGTCCCTAAGTGCAAGGCACACACGCTGATTAAATACCTCCAGGAAGGGTGACTCCACCACTGCCCTGGGCAGACCATTCCAGTGTTTGAGAACCCTTTCTGTAAAGAAATATTTCCTAACATCCAGCCTGAACCTCCCCTGGCACAGCTTGTAACCATTTCCTCTGGTCCTCTCACTTGACACCAAGGAGAAGAGGCTGCCCCCCTCCTTGCTCCAACCTCCCTTCACTCATAGAGAGTGACGAGGTCTCCTCTCTGTTTCCTCCAGGCTGAACAACCCCAGCACCCTCAGAGGCCCCCCACAGGCCACATGCTCCAGGTGATACCATCCACCCTTGGTTTTCTTGATTTTTTTTTTTTTTTGTCATGATGGCTCAGTCTCCAAAGCCTGCAGACCTCCTCCACCTCCCTGGAACACCTGGTGACTTGCCCGATGTGTGCAGCACCAGTGGGGTATCCAATTCCTGTCTTTCCATCCACCCTGCCCTTACTGGACTGATCCTGTGGGGAGAATCAAGGGCGGCCAGACTGGGATGGACACCCTTCAGGGAATGGGATTTGCCGTGGGGAGAGAAACACCCTTGCCTGCATACAATTTCCTAACCATGACAGCCTGGACAGCCAACAGGCCAGGACTGGTATACACTTGACTCTTAACACAGCCTGGACAGCCAACAGGCCAGGACTGGTATACACTTGACTCTTAACACATTCATGTTTTCTGTCCCTTTGGTCCACCACACATGATCAATGCTTATCACTGTCTAAAGGGCAAGTGTCAGGAGCATGTGGCCAGACAGTTTTCAGTCATGCACAGTAACAGGACGAGGGGCAACAAACACAATCTGGAACACAGGAAATTCCATCTGAACATGAAGAAAAACTTCTTTGCTTTGAGGGTGATGGAGTACTGGGACAGGCTACCTAGAGAGGTTGTGGATCTTCTTCTCTGGAAATACTCAAAACATATCTGGATGTGGTCCTGTGCAATCTGCTGTAGATGAACCTGCTTTAGCAGCAGGATTGGACTAGATTATCCCCAGAGCTTCCTTCTGATACCTACCATTCTGTGGTTCTGTGATCCACCACTGTGGAGAGACACCCTGCTTGGGGATGCTACTGCCCTTCACTCCTTTCCCTCAGGCTGAAGCACGGGCAGAGGCTGGTGAGCAGCCCACAGCCACCCTGAACATCCAGGTGCTGCCATTCCTTTGGGAGGGGAACCAGGACATGGTGGCAGATGTGCTGCAGCCCAAAGAGATGAAGTTTTGAGCACTGCTGCAAGATTTTCCCCCTTTCCTGTCTCCTCCACCCATTAGGGCATCACCTTTCCAGCTTCATCACCTGGAAAGCATAAACCATGCCAAACCCCAGCGCATTAAGAGATTTTGCATTTAATGTTTATTATAGCAATGAGGTCCCACATAGTTTCTTCACTGCCCTTCACTGAGCATGATGGATCGTCCCCCATCTCTCATTTAATGTCCCATTGAGGAAGACTTAGAGCAGCAGAGACTCCTTGCTCAACCACAGGTCACCTATGTGCAGACTCCCAGCACCCATACTAGTGGGATGGCATCCCTGCAGTCTCCATCCAGCACAGTGGCTGGGGCCAGGCAGAGAAGACCTCCTCCTTCCCCAGGCTGCCTTGCCTCTTCCTTGGTTTTCATTTCCAGCTGCTCCACAGTGATGTTCTCACTTTCCCCATCCCTCCTCATAGCAAAAGAGATGCCTCTTTGGGATGACAGAGAAAAGCCCAGGCTGAAGCTGCACCTGCAGGTGTGATGACTGGCAACAAGGATGATGACATCTTTCTCTTGCCCCATCTGTGACAACCTGTCCTCCAAAGGAACTGCAGGCAGGAACAGGAGGTGCTGCTGAGCCAGGAAAGATGCAGTCACAAACCTCATCCCGGCTGCTAGGATTTCCATGCAAGCCATTCTCCACTTTAATGAATAGAGGTGGATATTTTCACCAGAATAAAATCTCTTATAGCTGAGGACTGCTTTTTGATTGCTTCTGGTAGCTCCACTTGTTCACACCAGCCAAGTCACAGAAGGAAACAGAAGGGACAAGAAGAATGAAAATTTGCCTACTGTATGAGAAGATCAGGTCCAAGACCATCTAAGGAATCTGGAGGTGCAGAAGCCCATAGGATCTGATCAGAGGCATTGTGGGACCTGAGGGAACTGGAGGATGAAGTTATTCAATTCTAAGACACTATCTGAGAAGTCATGGTTGTCTGACAAAACCCTCACTGGCTGGAAAAGAGGAAGTATCCCTTCCCTCTGCCAAATAAACCACCACTCAGCTCGACCTATCTGTAAACTTACTGGGAGCACTCTACAAACCACTATGTCACTGATGAAGATCTAAAACAGTACTGGTCCCAGCAGGAATCATTGGGGGACACCACTCATTACTGGTTTCCGCTTGGACATTGAAACATTGACTCCAAGTCTTTGGACATGACCATCCAGACAATTCCCCAGTCATCAAACCCGTACCTCTCTAGTTTAGAGGCAAAAGTGTCAAGGAGTGACTGTATCAAAGGTCTTATAAAAGGCCTGAACCCCACCACTGCAGTTCGTAGGTCATATAGAGTCTAGCAGGTAGCAGCCTGACTTGCCCTGCTACCCTATCCACTGATCCACTGCAGCTCCCTCAGTGTTTGGTCTAGGGGTGCTGTGGGGCTGAGACCTCTTCTCCTGGCCCTGCAAATCAGGTGCTGGTAGATGCATGCAGGATGTTGCACAGCACTCGGTTGCCATTCACCCAAAGCACCCAGACTCAGGAAAACTCAAGCTTTGTATCCATCGTCAGGACCTAGCGGTTCCATCCCTGGGCATGCAGACCTTCTGTGTCACACACTGCAAGTTTTGTTCCATGAAACTGTGAGGCAGGACACTGCTGGGCTGACCTTGAACAGCTCTCACATTTGCTTGGTCCTCCTCCATCCCTGTCTCGAGAGTGAGAAGATGAACCCACCCAGCTCTACTTTGCTTCTGTCCTACACAAACCCTGTTGCAAGTGCGAAGGTTAATGCACAGGCAGCGAGGAGCCCTTCCAGAGAAGGTTTGCTTGTGAATCTCAGATCTCTTCCTCCAGAAACAAATTGCTCTTCAACTATTGCCATCTTGTGGCGTCTGTGGCCCGCTACTTGTTCCTTTTTATCTGCTAACGGTGTTAGTGAGAATCAGCAATGTACACAGGCAATTTCAAAATGAAATGTAAATGAATCAGAAATGCCTACGGAGGAGCCATTAGCATAAATCCAATCAAAGGGCTTTGTTTAACTTGTTAGAAATGACTAAATATTTAGTGAGTGTGGGTGGGTGAGGTGATTCTGCCTCACACTTGGGAAGTTTTAGAAGCAAACCTATCGCTGATATCTTAAATGGCTGAACTTAAAAGCTATTTTCTACCCTGAACTCTGCCTCCTCTGTTTATAACTCACAGGAATATCATTGTCTGTTCAAGGAGATCACCGGAGATCACCTCTAAAATATTATCTTTGCTTCTAACAGTGGGAAATTCACCCAAAAGGATATTTGGACCCTATTTTGTGAGCACTGCAAGGGTGTCCTGGCAGTGGGGAGTTCCTTGGAACAAAGCCTGCCCATTCCAGACATGCCAAATCCATCCAGGTGGCATGCTGCAAGACAGCACCACCAGCTCTGCAGGACCACCCTAACCTGCCTGTGTGATGCACCACCAAAATCATGCATGACAGACTAAATAAAGGGAAGACATTCTTTAGAATGAGGGTGGTGAAGCACTGGAACAGATTACCCAGAAAGGTGGTAGATGCCCCACCCCTGGCAACATTCAAGGACAGGTTGGATGCGCCTCTGAGCAACCTGATCTAGTTAAAGATGTTCCTCCTCAGTGCAGAGGGGTTGGACTAGATAACTTCTAAAGCTCCCTTCCAAGCCAAGCCATTCTATGATTCTATAAGCATGAACAAATCTACCACCTCTAGTCTTTGTCCAGACCGATAAGACTGAGTTGAGTTCACTGCTCTGTCCCTGTCCTCTATCTGCTGTCAGAAGATGCACATGAGGCTGACTTTGATGCCACAAACAGACCTGCCAGCAGCCCCCCGCGTTTCTCCTGTCCCTTATTCACTCCTCACCCTCCGGGATTCACAACAACTTTTGCAGAGCCACATAGATTAAACCAATCCCCCAAAAGGGTGTGTGTGTGTGTGTGTGTGTGTGTGTGTGTGTGTGTGTGTAATCCAGGTTTTTTGAGCCAGCATCTATTCCCTGACCCATCAGTTACACCATAGTTACATGGATAGTGCTGAGAATGTTAATCATAGCAAGGTCTCGGTCTACATCTTGGATTAAATAAAATAGCTGAGTTAAAAACAATGGTCATACCCAGCTCTGCAGTGACTCTTTGCACTCCACAGGCATCACTGGAGCAAGCAGTAGATTGGCCTTGGGGCAATACTTTGCATTTGGGAAGAGCAGCTCTTTCCTACTGGTTGGTTCTCCAGCACGGAGTTGCATCAGAATGGGTGTTAATTGCCTTTCTGGAAATCAAAGCAGCCCAGGCAGGGGTTGTTTGCTGAGTCTGGCTTTACTGCTTTCCCCCAGGCACTGCCCCTCAGCCAGCTTTGCTTTCCTTTATCTCCCCAGGGAAATCCAAGCTGCCCTGAGCACTCACCCCTTCCCATGGGCTTATCCCAGTGTCCAAACATGATGTCCTGCAAAGGCAGATGCTGCCACAGAGAGCTTACTTAATGCAAATCGTGGGCACAAGTCCTGAGAAAATACACTCAAAACTGGCTGCAGTATTGAAAGAGGCAATGGGATGCAGGGGATGGGAAAGAAATGGTGAATTGGGATTACTCTCCCTATAAGTCTGATGATTTTATTTCTTTTAAATGCTGGGGAAAAGACAGCATTTAAAAGACCAGCACGTTACAGCACTTCCCACCACTTCCAAGCATCCCTATGCAGCCCAATGCCCTCCTTCATCTATCCCCATGTCCCAGCACAGTGGGAGGTGGGAGGGCTCTCAACCCCTGGTAGCTCCTCCAATCATCCACGTGAAACAGCCCTTGCATCTTTCACTGCACGTAAACCAAGAGCTTTATAGGAGTTTCTTGGGGTAGTTCCTACATGTGGGCTCAGCTCAGCAAATCTCACTTCCCCCCCTCCCCAGCTAACTGGACTGTCTGCAAGAAAGGTGTTTAGGTTCCTCCTGTGCCGTGAGACTGTTATGGCAAAACGCTCACATTCAGCCCCTCAAGGAGAGCAAACCAGCAAACCCTTGCTTAGATGGCTGGGTTTGGTTTATTTCTTCTTTTCCAAAGGAAAATGGTGACCCTTGTGAAGAGAAGTGGTTACATCAAGCACGTGTGGCCTCTTCCAGAACTCCTTGCCTGCAGCCCTGAGAGTGCTTTGCTGACGGTACACCTTTTTCCACATTTACTCACATTTTAGGTGTCCAGTTGGAATGATCCTAAGGTGGAATTCAGCTCTGCTTTGGAAGGCAAGAATTCATGGATGCTAATTAGATGCTCATCTAATGGACACTGCAGTGGTAGAAGAAGGAGCAGAGATGCAGACAGACCTGGAGGACTGCATGGCACCCTGTGGAGGCAGGAAGGAAGCCGAGGGCAAACAGCACCCACCTGATTTCCAGCAGGCAATGCAGGCAGGGTTTCTGAGGTTGTATTGCTTCTTGCAACAGCAGCGTTTGCCATGGGAGCTGCTTGCTGCTTTGCTCACACAGGGAACTAGCCCCCATTCAGCAGTAACAAGTACCTGGCACCTCAAAAACCAAAACTCAAAGAGTCCAGCCTGAAGCCATTCAGCCTGTCAGTGGCAGAGGAGAGTGTGTCATCTCTATCTCGATGGGACTTGGGCAAACGTCTCTAGATGAAGCCCCAGCCCATCTGTATCAGTCCTGCTGGGAGGTGTGAGAAGTCTTCGAAGATGAAAGAGGGTAGATTTAGAATTAAGCTAAGGAAGAAAATTTTTATGATGAGGATAGTGGGATACAGGAACAGGTTGTTGTGAAGTTGTGGGTGCCACATTCCTGGAAGAGTTCAAGGCCAGATTGGACGGGGTTCTGAGCACCCTCATCCAGTTAAAAATAGCCCTGCCCACAGCAGGGTGTTCGAACTAGATGGCCTTTAAAAACCTCTTCAAACCCAAACCAGTCTGTGGGTCTGTGATGATATGTTTTAAACAGCATGTTTGCCTTCTGCTCTGCTCTGGCAGCAGGACGGCTTTTTCCCCACGGGTCCACCTAAACTACCACCCATCAGTACCCACCCCCACACTTACTGGGTAGGACTGGCAGTAGTGAGAGTTAGAAATCCTGGATGGAGAGAAAATAAGAAGACTCCTTGCCAAAGAAACTATCTGAAGCAGGTGGTTCCAGCTCAGAGGAACTCAATTTATATTCCCAAATGACATGCTGGGAGCTGCTCACAGCTCCATCAACAAGCACAACACAGGCGAGGCAGATGTTTGGCGAGTGCCAGCAGCTGGAATAGGATCACTGGCTTAGCTCAGCTGCACCCATTGCTCCAGACAGCAATTTGGGAAGTCAGCGTTCAAAGTTCATCCCAAGGGAGCCTGTATTGAATAGCTGCAGGTCTGGCTGGCAGGATCACACAGTCCTTTCTGAAGCAAAGCAGGGTAGTGGCGCATGAAGCTGTGAGGGAGGTGAAACTCCTGTATTATTCATAGGGCCAGGCCTTGGCAAGGACCTGAGTGCAGAAAAGCACATAGTGTATGGGCTGTGCATGGGGCTGGGGCAGCCCTGTGATGGTGACAATGGGGTCATGCTGGTGCTGTGCACGCTGCAGGAGCAGTGCTCCCCTGGTCACAAACCTGTTTTTGGCATGGGGGAATGGCACTAGGGATGCCTAGGCTCAGTGTGGTGAGGTATGGCTTGGGGAAATAAAGCCCTACAAAGACTGAAGGACACAAGGAGTGTGTTAACACAAAATGCTAGGCGTGAGGCTTTCCCGCCTAAGCAGAAGTTGCTGGCACAGGTGAACTTTTGGGGCCTGAAGGGGAAGGAGGTGGCTCATGTGTAGGCTGGGCAGTGGCTCTGCAGGAAGTGTGGCAGAGGCTGCTGCATGGCCCAGCCCCACATATGTGTTTTATTTTCCATGTGGTGACCAAATGGCCAATAATAAAGAACAGCTCGGCAGTGTCTGCTGCCCCAGCCTGGCAGAAGTAGTGGGATTGATGAAATGCTCCCCAGATGTGACACAGTGAGGATGTCAAGCAGGTCAAGAGAGTCAAAGCAGAGGCTTTGGGAGAGCACACAGGCAGATCTCAGCTGTAAAGTCCCATCCTCCCATATTGCCCACAAGGTTTCCCAGAGTCAGGAGCACTTCCACCTGCATTGCAGCTCAGCCCATCCACCGCAGGGAAAGCCCTCACCCACCAGCTGACACCTGTTTGTGTAAGCCATGGGGAGGCAAATTTGCCCGGGCAAATAAATAGGTTTCTACTGGGAGGTAAACTTTCCCCTAGTGGCCAAGTGCAGGAGCAAGGTATAGAATGCTGCAAAAGGGGCAAGAAGACAAGGGTGGTACAAGGGTGCCTCTTTATAGGATGGGTTAGTGGAACTTGAATGTGCAGTGGCATTTAACTCCCAGTGCAAAAGCCGCCAGCAGCCCCTGGACAGGCTCACAGCCAGAGAACAAGCACAGAACCCTCAGCAGCATTCACACACGTGCTGCCTTCCCTGTCTCTCATCAGCAATTGCTGGGAAAAGGGATCCAGGTGAAGACTGGTTGGATCCCATGGACTGTTTGTAGGGAGCATCACAGTGTTTGGCTGGTACCTAGTGCAGGTTTGTTCAGGGCTGGTGCTGGAGCAGCATCCAGGGCTGCAGAGACATGGCTGGGATCCCTACCCATGCGATGCGCCCTCCATTGCATATGTTCACTTAGGTGCACTTAGGTGATGGGGGTCAGCTCATCATGAACCCTCATAGCTGCTGAGAGGGCACTCTGATCAAGTGTGAATACAGCAACATAGGCAAATACAGCCTGTAAAAATGCAGAGGAAACAGCACTTCCTTGAACTGTTGCAATACATGATAGAAGCATTTAATAAAAGCTGCTAGGCAGGTATAATTCATTTGGCTTTGGCCAAGGCTTTTGATAAAATCTCACATCACAGACTATTAAAGCACCTTATCAAAGGTTAAAGGTGCAAAGTCCCCATTTGGTGACAGAAAACAAAGACAGAGAACATCTGCTCCTCGAAGCAAAATGCAGCATAACAGAGGCCACTACTGGCATCATTATTATTTAATACCCCTTGTGTATTAATGAGACACAGCAAGATGAGTGAAAACGAGGCAAGGAAAGCCAATGACAGCACAAACTTACTTTGCTTTGTCAAAACAAAGAGAAGTGGGGGGAAAGCTGTGCTGTGAGATGTGCTTTGCAACATGAGAAATTAAAATATCCCACTGAAGTTTTTGTCTCAAAAGCAAATGACCACCCCCACATGCAAGGGGAAGTAGTTTCAGTGCATTAAACGTAATACTCAGTACAAGTTGGGCTGAAGCAGATGGTCCTATTTTAGCAGCCACTTCACTATGAATTCTGCTAGGAAAGAAACTGAAGAAACTTTCCCTGTCATTTCTTACCCTGGTTTTAATCAGCAGTATTTTCTCATGCTTTCGTGATGCTGCTGCTTCTTGGTTACAAACACTGGAGGGGAAGGCTGCATTGTTTTATTTTTAAAAGAAGTTTCTGCTGACATTTAAGAAGCGGAACGGGGAGACTTCAAGTGCTGATCATTTTGTGAACACCAGTGAGGCAGAACCAAGTTAGATGGCTAACATGGCTCAGAAATACTGCTTAAATTTAACCTGGATGTACATGCAACAACTCACTTTGGCCAAAGAAATGTGAGCCGCTCATTATCCATGCTCCAAGTCATCCAAGTAAAAAAGACTGAAGAAACGCAGGCCCCGCAGCACCAAAGGTTGAGGACACGTGTCACGTCCTCATGTCAGCACAGGAGGCAACCTGTGGCCTGTGATGGGATGTGGCACAGAGAACTTTACCTTGTTTTTTTTCTTTCTTCCTTTTTGCACTTCTTAAGGTGTGCAGAGCAGACCGTTCTCATGGCATTGGACCAAATTGCTCCAGATTACAGAATTTCTGCTGGAGATTTTGCACACAGATAGCAAAAAAGCCTTTGGGAACAGGGGGACAAAATGAAAAAAAAAAAAAAAAAAAAAAAGGGCATTTGATCATCTTTAATGCTAGAAAACTTTTATTTAACTCTAGAAAAATGTTACATGAAGTAGGTGGTTCCAGCAGTGTGGGCTCTTCTAAAGGCTTCTGGATGCATCACTACTCTTTCAGGGGTTTGCTTATGATCTTGGACAGAGTGGCTGGAAAGCTGCCTAATGGAAAATGACCTGGAAGTGTTAGCAGCTGGCTGAATATGAACCAGCAGTGTGCCCAGGTGGCCAGTGGCATGGTGGCCTGTATCAGAAATAGTGTGGTGAGCAGGATTAAGGAAAAGATTGTCTCCTTGTACTCAGCACCAGTGGGGCTACATCTTGAGTACTGTGTTCAGTGTTGGGCCCTTCACCACAAAAAGGACATTGAGGTGGTAGAGTGTGTTCAAAGAAGGACAATGGGGCTGGTGAAGGGTCTGGAGCACAAGTCTTATGAGGAGCAGCTGAGGGAACTGGGGTTGTTTAGTCTGGAGAAAAGGAGGCTGAGAGGAGACCTTCTTGGTCTCTACAAATACCTGAAAAGAGCCTGTAGCGTGGTGGAGGCCAGTTTCCTCTCCCAGGTAACAAGTGGCAGGATGACAGGAAATATGTCCAAGTTGCACCAGGGGAGGTTTAGATCAGACATTAGGAAAAATGTCTTCACTGAAAGTAGTGGTTAAGCATTAGAATGGACTGACCAGTTAAGTGGTAGAATCAGCATCCCTGGAAGCATTTTAAAATGTGTAGTAGATGTGGTGCTTATGGACATAGTTTAGTGGTGGACTTGTCAGTGTTGTGTAAATTGTTGGACTTGATGACCTTGGATGTCTTTTCCTACACTAATAATCCTATGATGCTACACCAAAAGGACTTGCCCTGGATGCGCAAGACTCCCTTTCTGATCCCAGATGTCCACCAGGAGCTGTTTTCCTACACTAATAATCCTATGATGCTACACCAAAAGGACTTGCCCTGGATGTGCAAGACTCCCTTTCTGATCCCAGATGTCCACCAGAAGCTGTTTCAACTGTGAGGCCCCAGCATAATTATAGGTGTGATACATGCATGCTGGGTGCATCAAGAGTGACCTGAAGATGCAGCAGAGATGTGGCTCATTGCTCTCTCTTGCCGTGTTTTGCTGGCAAAGCTACTGCTTGCCCATACAAAAACTCACTCCAGCACAGGTGGGAAGGACTGGTGCACAAACCCACCAGGACACATTGCAGGCCTATCTGAGGATGCTGTACCATTGCCCATGCAAAGGAAAATGCTCTCAATTAAACAGTGTAGTTAGTTACACATAGTGCCCAACTCTGTACCCTTGTCCTGTTTAGTTTCAGCTCTAGAAGGTCACATTTGTACCAGTACTAATGGTTTGCATGGATAACCCTACATATGTTTTTCTTTCTGGAGAGCCCTCACCACAACTCCATCTTCAAATGTGACCATTCCACCACTAGAAACAACCATGGGAAGGGACAGAGCAACCCCTGGCTTGGCACCCATGAGACATGTACCTCCCTCCCACTCCTGCATAAAGCAAGACACAAGGCAGTGCCACCAGACCTTATCATCTTGGCATGAATTTCCATGTATTTGAGTTTTCTTTTGGTCATGGAGATCTCACTTTTTAAAAAACTCCTGTATTAAAGAGGTAAGTGTTTTACCTTCATGGATGTGGAGGAAAAAACCAAAAACAGAAAGGGAAAAAAACCTCTAAGTCAAGGCTAAGAAATCAGGAAAATTACTATTTTTTCTATTATGGTTTTCATTATGCTTCATGATTTACTTTTGTTTTTAATGAGGTGCTGGCTAAATGCTGGAGAAAGGTTAGATGGGAGCAAGTGACTATTGCCTCTCAGCAGTTAAGGTTTGTTTTTTTTCAGATTAGAATCATCTATCAAGGAGCACACAGACATGACATGAAGCCAGGCCTCAGCAAATCAGCTTGGATCAATAGCAATCAGAAGGTCTTGAGATCTTCTACTACCTCTCTGAATGGAGGGAGAGGCACTTGGAGTTCAAACTCCAAGTCAGGACTGTGGGCACTGTGTCCTCGGTTCATCTCTACTATCAAAATCATCAGGCAAACGCCCCACAGCAGCTCACAATGAAACAACTTCCGTGTGTTGAGCTTGAAATGCTTTGGGAGAGCAACACAGAGGAGTCTGAAAATCAATTCATTGTACAAATAATATTAATGACTTCCTAAAGGTGCTTGCTCAGTGCTGGCAGCTCCTGTGCACCTCTGGTCTTCTGCATCACAATTCAGGGGCACCTACATTCACTTGGAGATAAAAGGAGTAATTAAAATCAGGCAAGAAATACATCACTTTAATTTCTTCTCTTTCTGTTTGTTTTTAGGTGGGACTTTTTCAAAGAAGGTTGCACAAAAGGCAGTCTTTGAATTAACAGGCAATTACTTAATTAGCTACTTAATTGCAAATTACAAGCAGCAAAGTGCCTTCTTTATCTATTTGGCAATGTAAAACTTGGCCCTATGCTATCTGTAACAATTTTTCAGGTAGAAAAATGATGCTGGCAGTCAGACTTTGTTTAAAATATGCCAGAATTGAGTGATTTGTATCTTAAATGCTTAAGAAAAAAGTGGGATGCTTTGCAAATCAGTGATGGAAAAAGGTTGGCTCAGCAAATACTCTTGGACAAGAAGGGGTGTCCTGGCTGTACAGTGCAGCTTTTTAGGGTTGTGCTGTACTCATCACCACCCACTTCAAAACAAGATGACATTTTTTTCTGAAGCATCCTCCAACAGAGATTTTGGGTAAAAAAGTCACCAGCTGACACATCCAGCCAGGCTGCAGCACTCCTGCTGTGGTAACTTCAGCCCTCCACAGGCCACACACCAACAGGGGCTGCTGGAGATGACATCTATGGGCTCCTCCAGCTTTCCTGGGCCAGGGATTTGACTTTGCACTCATCCAAGCCTGTTGCAATTTGTATCCCTGGAAATACTCCAGGTCAGGCTGGATGGGGTTCTGATCAATCTGATCTAGTTAAAGATATTCTTCTCTTACTGTCTGGAGGTTGGACTAGATGACCTTCAAAGGTCCCTTCCAATAAAAACCATTCTATGATTTGATGAAAGATTGAGCGTTGGACAAATTTTGCCCATTGTCAAGTCTACCTGACCTCCTATTTCCTTCTTGCCCAGCTTTTGGGCGCAGCATGGATAAGATGTGACTTTTCATCTAGTTTCTGGGAAAAATTCAGCACTGGTGGAGGACTTGGAATTAAGGTCTGGACTGCATCAAAAGCCGTATGGCCAGCAGACAAGAGAAGGGATTCTGCTCCTCAACTCCACTTTGGTGAGACCTCACCTGGAATACTGTGTCCACCTTTGGAGCCCTCACTACAGGAAAAATATGAACCTGTTGGAGCAGGTCCACAGGAAAAAATATGAACCTGTTGGAGCAGGTCCAGAGGAGGGCCACAAAATGGTCAGATGGCTGGAACACCTCGCCTATAAGAATAGTCTGAGAAGTTAGGAAGGTCTTTACAATAGTGTGAAAACACTGGCACAGGTTACCCAGAGAGGTCGTAGGTGCCTCATCCCTGGAAAAAAGACTTAAGGTGAGGTTGGACGGGGCTCTGAGCAACCTCACCTACCTGAAGATGTCCCTGCTTACTGCAGGGAGGTTAGACTAGGTGACCTTTAAAGGTCTCTTCCACTCCAAACCACTCTGAATTCTACGAACTTGCCCCTGCAGCCAAAGGCTGGAAAAGGGCTGGGGCGGGGGGGGCGTCGCAACAACTCGCGCCGCACCAGGGCGCGCGCCACCGCTGCACACGCGGGGACGCGCGCGGGGTGG